>OVAX01001486.1:0-44068 GCA_900406405.1 Lepidium africanum | reverse complement strand
TATGGACCCATGCGATGCACGGGTTTTATGAAAAAGTTTGATATATGTGTATATATATATATATATATATATACGTATTATATTTTAGATAATATTTAAGAATCCCGTTGATTACTAATTTGAAACTCAACTTTATATCATATGAATCATATATACACGTATTATATTTTAGATAATATTTAAAAAATCTCGTTGATAACTAATATTTGAAACTCAACTTTATATAATATAATTTTAAACCAAACTTTATATAATAGAACACTAAAAATTTTGAATAGTTGAATTTGACGTGGAAAAATTCCGTTGATTACTAACATTCGAAACTAAACTTTCTATAATAGGATTTTATAATTATAAATAAAGATAATTATTTATAATCTTTTTATGGAATGATTGTGAATAGAGACAAATATTTTGTGGTAAATATAAATATTTAAATTAAAAAATATATTAAAATATGGTGACAGAGAAGACGAACCAGAAGCGATAACTGATGATGATTGTAACGTTAATGGTGATGATGACTATGATGTAGTGGATGAAGAATGTTGTGAAAGTATTGAAGAAGATTTCTCTGAAGATGTCTTGAATGAAGATGAGGCTGAAAATAGTGATGCTGACAGTGGTGACCACATTTGGGTTGATGAGAAGCTTCCCAATCCTTCAACATATTCAGACGAAAATGAAAACGAAGATAAAGCAGAAAGTCAGGTCCAATGTAATGAAAATCCGCAAGAGCTGCTAGCATTGGGAAAGACTTTCAACTCATCCGAGGATTTCAAGCTAGCTGTGCTTAGGTATTCTCTTAAAACCGGTTATAATATTCAGTGATATAGGTCGCAAGAAACTAAGATTGGTGCAAAGTGTGTTGATGGTAAGTGTCAATGGAGAGTATATTGTGGTTATGAGAAGAGAAAACAGAAGATGATGATAAAGGTTTACATAAATGAGCACACTTGCACCAGAACGGGTTCTACTAAGATGCTGAAGATATCAACAATTGATTACTTGTTTGCGGAAAGGCTGAGAGTGAATCCAAAGATGACAAAGCAGGAGATGGCTTCTGAGATATTGAGAGAGTATAACTTAGGAGTGTCTAATGAACAATGTGGTAAAGCGAAGACCAAAGTGATGAGAGAAAGAAAAGCCAATCATGAGAAACATTTTGCACAAATATGGGACTATCAAGCAGAAGTACTTCGGATTAACGAAGGCACGACATTTGATATTGAGATGATCCCGGGACCAACCATTGGCAGTAAAAGCAGATTTTATCGATTATATGTTTGCTTTAAGTCTCAGAAAACTTCTTGGGAAGAAACGTGTTGTCCAATCATAGGGTTAGATGGAGTGTTTTTGAAATGAGATATAAAAGGACATCTACTAGCTATAGTAGGAAGAGATGGGGATAACAGGATAGTTCCAATTGCATGGGCCGTAGTTGAGATCAAAAATGAAACAAACTGGGACTGGTTTTTGAAACATTTGGCTGCAGATCTTGTTTTTGAAGATGGCATTATCTCTGATAAATAGAAGGTTTGATCATGTATTTCAAATTTGGTTGTTTATACTTTGTATTATGATGAGATCTAGCTTATATATGTCTGTTTATTGCAGGGACTTGTGAAGGCTGTGTACAATGTTCTTCCAACAGCTGAACATTGACAGTGTGCAAAACATATATTTGAAAACTGGAAGAAAGACAGCCATGACATACAATTGAAGCACATGTTTTGGAAGATAGCGCGAAGCTACACCTATGGAGAGTATGAGGAAATCATGAACGAATTGAAAAGGTATAATCCAAATGCCCTCACTACTCTTCAGGACACTAATCCCATGTCATAGTGTAAAGCATTCTTTAGGGAAGGTTTTTGCTACAACGACAACCTAAACAATTTGAGCGAGTCCTTCAATCGAACAATACGTCAAGCAAGGAAAAAGCCTCTGTTAGACATGCTAAAAGACATTCGCAGGCAATGTATGGTTCGTAATGCAAAGAGGTTTATCATTGCAAACCGATTGAAGACGAGGTTTACTAAGAGAGCACATTTAGAGATAGAGAAAATGTTAGAGAGATCACGACATTGTATTATACACATGGCGAGGAATGATGAGTATGAGGTAGAGATGTTTGGTGTTGATTATTCGGTGGATATGAATCAACGGACATGTGGCTGCAGAAAATGACAGGTTGTTGGTATTCCATGTGAGCATGCCACAAGGGTAGCAAGAAGTAAAAGGTAGACAACTTCGTTAGTGAGTACTACTCAACGGAAATGTGGCGTCGTAGTTATTTGGATGGTATTAAGCCTGTCCAAGGCACGAAACTGTGGCCTAAATTGAGGAAGGTACCTGTATTACCACCACCATGGAGAAGAGGAAACCCAGGAAGACCAAGTGACTATGCAAGGAAGAGAGGCATAAGTGAATCAGCTTCTTTGTCGAACAAAAATAAACTGTCACGTAAGCTAAGAGTAATGACATGTTCAAACTGTAAAGAAGATGGTCACAATAAACAAACTTGCAAAAATTCAATTGTTGGAGGTGTCTTGAAAAGACGAAGATGTCGATCACGAAAGGAACATGTTCTGTTTTTTATTTAAATCTTGTTCTATTTTTAATTAAGTCTGGTTCGGTTTTTGATTTCAATCTGATTCTGTTTTTGATTAAAGTTTAGTTCTGTTTTTGATTTAACTCTAGTTCTGTTTTTGATTTGAAATTAGTTCTGTTATTTTATTTAAATCTGGTTATGTTTTTGATTTAACTCTAGTTCTGTTTTTGATTTGAAATTATTCTGTTTTTTGATTTAAGTATATGCTTGATCAGGATGGAACACTGATTATTATGGAAGGAGATTCACATAGCATTCCAGCACAAAGCTCCCAGCCACCACAAAGCTTCCAGCCAGCACAAAGCTCCCAACCACCACAAAGCTCCCAGCCACCACAAAGCTTCCAAGGTTTTCCACATCAATCGTGTTGGGTATCATGGTTTAATTGTTCAAGTTAATTGGTAGTATTTTGCATTTGCCCTAGATCGAATTGATAATCATGGTTTAATGTTCTCTTTTGCTTTTGTTTCCATTGTGGTTATGTTCAGGATTAAGCTTTGTACACTTGCTTTATCTCAAGGATTTAACATCACTATGGTGCTGTCTATGTCACTTTCTATGAACACTACGACACTTCTGTAATGGTGCTGTCTTGTTGCAGAATTGGTCATCTTTTGTACACTTATTTTGTTTCATTGTACTTATCTGTTTGTTGGTTAAATTGCAGAAAAAACTTTATATAGTTATGTGTTTGTATCTTTCTAATCTTCATCTGATGCATTGATGATTAAATATCAAAATTCTCCATCTGAATGATGCTTTTTAAAGGCACATAATCACCAAGTTGTAGGAGCCATATGTGCTTAAGAATATGGAGAATTCATCACTTATTTATTGTACGTAATGAAATTAGTACAAAAGAACTTGATACTCCTGATGCTCAAAACTCTTGCAGACATAGTAAAAAAAAAATCAAACTCTAGAATTTGCTGAAAGTACTTAATTCATTAACGAATGTAGAAGAGGGCTTTAAAAGCCTCACAAAGAACAAAAGGAAAATAACAACAATAACACACCATCTTAGTTTGTCAATTCTGTTCAAATTTAGTAATCAATTATGTTCTTCTCCTTGTCTTTGCCAAACATATGGTAAATAACAACAATAACTAAGACACAAAAACACACAAAGATGAATTTGGTCATCATTTTTCACTTCCAGATTTCTTTTTTGCTCCATATAACATCTTTTTTCAAACCTTCTATAACAACTTTTAACTCTTCAATCTCAAATTTGACATGGCTAATGTCATTTTCAATTACCCCAACTTTTGGTAGAGTATCTTCAACTTCTTCAAATACAGCTTCCTTAACCCACTTGAACAAGTGATCTTATTGCACAAACAAAATTAAGTAATTGTTATTTTCTCTTATATAACTCCGAAAACACCATTAGAACACGTAAAAACTTACTTCTTTTTTGCTTTGGCAACCGAAGAAAGTTCTTCCTGGATTATCTTGTGTCTTAGATGTTAACACTTTTACATCTAGTCCACACATACACTTCGACGGAAATCCACGTCTTCCACCAACACCCAATTCCTGAGATTTACAACTCATTGAAAAAGATAAAGAAGATGTAGACAAACATAATTGAGTTTGGAGACAATACACAAGAAGTCGACTACTAGAGAAGAAATCAAAATGAGAAATGAAGAATGGGTTGAAAGAAATCAATGAAGCTTTGTTATCAGAAAAAAGAAATCGATGAAGGTTAAATCTTTGATCTAGGGAAACTAATTGGGGATTCTGGAGTTCTCTATATGGCGTCGTTTTCACTTAATGTTCCAAACTAACGACGATAAACTCTGTTTAATTGTTCCATTTAAAGATTTAACGTCGGGCGTAATTTGGTCGAGTCAACTAAATGTTTGGGCTGTAAATGAAAGTCAACGAAAACTTGATGTTTTATTTGGGGAACCTGATAGTTGGTGCTTAAAATGACTGAAATTTGAAAGTTCGGGATTTAAATAATAATTTTCCCTAATTACTAACTTTGAGAAACCCTTCTTTATATAATAAGATATATGGGTACTCTATATAACCTATTAAACCAAGAGAAAAGTTTCTCCCATATACCTTTTGAGTTTTAAAGTGTCCACATTATAATTTTTCAAAATTTTGTTGAAGATACATCTTTTAAGAGACATTATCTACGGTTCTATCTCCCATAGACAATTTAAAACTCAAATGGTACATAGTGGACAACAATTCCTAAAACCAATAGGTTTAATAGATTCGGATTTGGATATCCAAATTTTTACTCATAAAATAAATGGGCGGATCAAATCCGTCCGACATAATCCATTACCGATATGGATTTGGTTTGGGTTATATTGGGTTAACCATTATAACAACCCTAAAAAGAGTAGGGGGCTTATTCAATTAGGATTTATAATGACTTTTAATAATTTTGACAATATTAGAATCTAGTAATTTTTAATGATTCTTACAATATTCTATTAAAGATTTTTATAGATTTTGACTAATTATATGAATCTATGAAAATATAGGTTTGTAAACTTTTGGTAACTCTGTACGAATCCTTTTGGAATACTGTATCGTCATTTTATTTATTTGATATTGTGTTACCTTTTTTAATTTGTAAATAATACTTGTTTTCTCTTCGTTATATATGATTGTTTCTCTTTTATGTTTTTCACCATCTCATTGTCAAAGAGAAGTTCAAAGTAGGTACGTGTAACTATTCTTATTTTCTGCAATATTATACTTAAATCGTTGGAAATCATTTGGTTCATGGCACTTTTCTTCATTTTTGCATTATAATATAGCTTCGATTTTGCTTTTTCTATGATACAAGGCTTTCGTCGTTGCATTATGATTACACATTCTTGTTTACGGGTCTCGCTAGTGTTAATTTTTTGTTTGTTTTGATCAAACAAATGAGATCTATACAATTTTAAATTGTTTACTTTCACTTTAATTATAGATATTTGGTCTCGTCTTGTTTCAACTTTTGTTTGCATTTTTATTTAATTTTTTGATTTCATATAAGTTTGACGACGTTTTATGATGGGAGATACACAACACGGTAAAGAGAAAGGTCATTATAATCAATGGACTCCAGAGGAACCAGATTGTTGATTGAATTACTTGTAGAAGGAATTAGAAAAAATTGGCGTGATTCTAATGGAAATATCAACAAGCTAACAGTAGAAGTAATATTACCAGTCCTCAATCAAAGTCTTGGATGCAACAAGAATCATAAACACTATCTCAGCAGATTGAAGTTTTTGAAAACTTTGTATCAAAGTTACATGGATTTGCAACATTTTAGTTAGGGATTTGGGTGGGATCCTGAAACAAAAAAGTTTACAGCTCCTGATGAAGTGTGGAGAGATTACTGAAAGGTATAATTTATTTCATTTTTATAAAGTGTGATTTTTTCTTTAAACTATCTCTATGTCTACTAATTTTTTTTTATTAATATCTAGCAGGTACATCCTAATCATAAACATATGCAACATGAACCAATTGACTATTTTGAAGATCTCCAAATCATATTTGGATATGCTGTAGCAAGAAGTCATTTTTCTGTTGGAATGAATGACAATACATGCCTTCGTAGAAATACGATTGGTAAAAAGATTCAAGTAGAAGAAACGGGGAATCAGTTCGAGAACAATGAAGAGGTTTATGGATTATCATCTCAATATCCATTATCACCAGAATATTTTACACCGTTCACTTCAGACTTTACCATAAGAAGTTCTGAAAAACTTCTTCCAAGGAAAAGAACAAAAACTGGAGGCTGCAATAGTTCCGATGAAACAAAGAGTGATCAGAATGATTCGATGATCAAGATCAGTAACAAAATCCTTGATGTGATACAACAAAGAGAAGAAAGACTAGAAAGAGAAGCTAAAAAAAGAAGAAAAGTTGAAGGAAGAAATTGAGAAAAGAGAAGCGGAAAAGAGAAAAACCAATGTTTGGGATGCAATAAAAGAGATTCCTCAATTAGATGAGTGTATTCGCTATAAAGCTATTACCATAATTCATTCATTAGGAATGATAGATGTCTTCACAGACATGACAATAGAAGAACGATTGGGTTGGATTAAGAGTAACTTTGAGTGATTTCATGTTTTTGAGATTGTTTGTTTATCTTTTTGTGATCATAATTCTATGGTTTTGATTTTTACTATCATAATTCTATGACTATTTATTTTATGGTTTTCGTGTTTTCTTATCATAATTTGCATCATCTTTTGCTTTATATATAGTGTTCTTATAGTTAATGAATTTTTTCCGTAAACTGTAATGAAGGAAAAATTGTTCATGAATATTTTCATGTTTGTATTTTATTTTAATATTGTTGTTTTACAATTGATGCTATAACTTAAAGTGTAGTGTACGTAAAGAATGATATTGGTCATTTTTGACTCCTAGCTAGCTATTATTATTCATTTTTTTCAGCAAAGCGAAACATATATAAAATTAAGCCAATATTTTGTTTTGCAGGTGTTTAACATGGATGATATTTTTGAAGAAGATGAATTACGTGGAGAAGATACAATTGGAACAGAAGATGACGAGTCAGATTTGGATGTGATGCTTTTATTGTTAGAAAATATTGCAACAAGTATTTTCGTTGAACGTCCAATTCGTCAGGTGGTTTCAAAAGTTGGGTATAACTATATTCAAAATGCTCTTTCAGTCAATTTTGGTCATTTTCGACAGTTATATCGTATGAATACAGAAGTATTTCACAAGTTATGTGAAGTTATAAGAGAGAAGACATGGCTAAGAGATACATGACATATATGCGTCGAAGAAATTTTGGCTACATTTTTACTCACAATTGGCCAAAATTCAAGATATTGCTACACAATGGACACATTTAAACGATCAAGTTATTCCACAAGCATTAATTTTCATAAGGCACTTAAAGCATTAACTTTCCTTGCACCAAGTTGGAAGGCTAAACCTGAAGATAAAATACCTATAAAGATAAGAGAGAGTACAAGCTTTTACCCTTCTTTCAAGGTAACTTCTCTATAAATTTATTGTCTATATAGTGAGTGACTAGCATATAAGAACTTATATTACTATATATAGGACTGCATTGGAGCAATTGATGGAACACACATTTTTGCTATGATCCCAACATGTGATGCACCTAGTTACCATAATCGTAAAGGGTTTATATCACAAAATGTTTTAGCTGCTTGCAACTTTGATCTACAATTTAACTATGTTCTTAGTGGATGGGAAGGTTCAGCACATGATTCAAATGTACTTAATGATGGTTTAACAAAAAACGCTAGCAGATTACAAGTTCCAGAAGGTACTTTTTATATGAATATATAAGTTACTGTAGTATAGAGAGAAGACTAATCTTTGTTATTTTTGTTTTTTTATTTATGTTATTTGATTATTATAATGATTATTTTACAGGAAAATTTTATCTAGTTGATTGTGGATTTGCAAATCGCCGCAAGTTTTTAGCTCCATTTCGAAGTACATGATATCACCTCCGAGATTTTAGAGGTCAAGGCCGTGACCCAAAAACTCAAAATGACTTATTCAATCTCCGCCATGCTTCTTTAAGAAATGTCATTGAAAGGATCTTTGGTATTTTCAAATCCCATTTTCTAATTTCAAATCTGCGCCACCATATTCTTCTAAAATTCAAGCGGAACTAGTACTTGCTTGTACAAGATTACATAATTTTCTTCGTAAGGAATGTCGGTCAGATGAGTTTCCTCCTGAAACAAGCATTGAATAGGGTATTGGAGTTAATGAAGAAAATGACTATGAAGAAAAGGGTGATGAAGAAATTCTCGAATCCCAACAAAGAGAATATGCTAATAGTTGGAGAGATACAATAGCTGCCAATATGTGGCTAGATGCTAGAGGAACTTGAATTTTGAGAGATGGTTTTCTTTTCTGGATATTGCTTTGCATTAAGTGATGATTGATTATTGTCAGGTTTTTTTAAAAGCATTTGTTTATACGATCGTTTAGTTAATTCGTTTGGTTATTCCTGAAGTTTTGTCTTTGATAAGTAGTCTCCAATGCTTGGTAAGTTGATGCTCATTCACAAAAAGTCTCACAAGATTCGGGGCCTGATCATACAAAAGGAAACAACTTAAAATGGTTAAGAGCACTTCATGAGTAGTCACAGAGGGCAAATTGTAAGCAGCCAGAAACAACAAGCAACCTAAACCAATGGGACATTGTTTGGATTGGTTTTAGCCTTGCTAATCCATTTCATCCCTTGTGAATTCGCTTCCTGTTTCAACTTTTGGTGTGATTCTCGGGTCCAACTGAATCAGATTTTCTAAGAGAACAATATAACTTTTAACTATGCTATCAACACTATTGTTACCTTCTCCAATCTCTTTTTTCAAGTATTCCTTATAAAACAAGCTTTGTCGGGTTCCATCAACTTCTCACTACAAAATTTCTCCATCGATTCATATATACTTGTAAATTTCTCTTGCCTTGACGTTGGTGATGGAGACTTCAAGATATCACAGTATATCTCATGGAGAATTAAGCGAAGGAATTTGAAATTCTGGGAGAATCGATGAAGGTCCAAGCTTTGGAGTTGAAGAAGAAGTAAGAAGAGTTTTTATCGGGAAAAAAAAGAAGAAGAAGAGCTTTTGGCCAATTGATGAGTCGGTGAAAGCGAAACTGATTGGAGAAAAGGGAGAAGGAGTTTGAACATGAGGCAGAGGTTGAGAAAAAGACGGGAGAAGTTGAACAAGAATGTTTTGAATGATATACGATATGTTTTGTTTTTTTTTTTACCAACGATTTTTGTTAAAGATGTGATTTTAAAAATTTGAGGGTAAACCAATTATTTTGAAAGAGTTTTTTTATGAACAAAAATGTTTAAATTCTATAAATCAATAATACTCAACTCTCTCATATTTATAAAGTGAGTTAAAGTCATTTTTTTTGAATAACACACAACTTTTTAAGGACTATTTATAGAATTTTAAAACACCAAAACTAATAACACATGACTTTAATAGAGTTTTGGAAACTCAATATTGAATAACACCAAACTCTTTAAGATTTTAAACTCTTTAAAATTCTTATAACCAATAAACCCCCCTAAATTAGCTCAATAAAAATAGATATACCAAAAACTAGGAAAGTAACAACATAATTATCTTATTTGAGAGAATAACAATGACAATAGAAAAAATGACAAAAATAGCCCTACCAGAAAAATCAATGTTGGAAGCATATTAAATGCAATGATGTAGAAAGTAAGAGTGTAGAGGGACAAAAGTCTCACACAAAAACACGAACCAAAAGACTATGGTAATAACCAAACACAAACTAGAAAACTTATAAGATAAATTTGCAGACATAATACAAAACTAAGTTAAACCACATAGATTACATAACTTGTAATAACAATTCTAATATTGAAAAGTAACAAGACATGTTTGTTACCTATTAACACATATATTATTTTGCTAACTCATATATTATGAATATGTTATGCATTAACAAATATGTTACGAGGTAAAACATATATATTACATGGTAACAATTTATAACATGTGTTACAATCGAGGATTAATCATGCTGTAAAGAAATAGGTATATGCTAATTTATTATTTAACTGTTCAGTTTAAGAAATTCACTACTATTTCGTTTATATTGTGATATATAGATTACAGTGGGCGATAAGGGAAGTGAATTGTGAATGGGATGATATCTAATAGACACTTTAGCAGGTAACATAAGTAGTAACAAACAATTCTAATTCTCGAAACCAAAAATCGAATGGAGAACGAACAAGTGTGGAAGAAATGAAAAATAACAGAAGGTAAGATAACTTTATCAATAAATTAGAGTATAGCCGGGTAATATGATACGTTGGAGAGAAAAACATGAGAGAAGACACAATCACAATCGAGTAGTGTTTTTACCATGTAAACAAAAACAACTAACACAAAACATATCGATTGTGAAAATTCTAAATAGATAAAAGATGAAAATGAAGAGCAACCTTAAACATCAGTTAGGTTTTATCGGAAAAAAACAACAAGAGACTGCCAATGATAATAATAGCAAAGGCTTTTGATTGTAGGGTAACAAACATTGTTTCACAAAAATATATCTAAAAATCAAAAATCATGTTATGTAAAGATTTGTTACTCGTTAACACATATATTATCCGTTAACTTATACATTATCAGTTAAAACATATGTGAATATGATTATGTTATGTGTTAACAATATGTTACGTGGTAAAACACATATTACTTGGTGACAATTTATAAATGTTCTCCAAACTTGCTGTTATGCATTCATCTTTGTCTCACTGTCACAATCTCATTTAATATTTCTTATTTGTATAGAAAAGAAAAATCAAAGAAAATCTACTTCACATGATGAAAGAGGAAGAGAAAATAAGAGGATGAAAGAGAAAAGTTGACATAAAACGGGGATGACTAAATATAAGGATAAAAATGTCATGGATCGAAAACTATAAAGCTACATATCTCTCTTTGCTATATACCTAATTATGAAGAAACTCTTTGCTATACTTTTAAATTGCTCTACAAATTACTACTTCCAAAGAACTATAATTTCAACTGGTATAGTTTCCAAAAACCGGTTAGTCATATCTTAAACATCACAGTTCACACAACCATGGCCACAACCCAACTGTCTTGTGTTCTCTCTTTTGATTTATGGAAAAAATCAATATCTGTCGAGGATATATGGTCCAGTGGTAGTTGTCACTATTTAAATCTTTAGCCACCAGAGTTCGATTCCTCTCCGATACAAAGGGAAGGGGAAGTAAAAAAATTGATTTTAGGATATGAACTTTGGCTACGGATCAGGTCTTATCGATCCAATTATAAGAGTAAGATTGAGAAGAAAAAAATCAATACTTTTGTTTTTTCTGTTTTTTGGTAACTGAAAAAATTCAATATTTTAAAACAATAATCCAATTTATTAGTTCTCCAACACTAATTTACGAACAAATATAAACTTCGAATCAAACTCTAAACCAAAGTGCCTAAACATGGTCACTCCAATAATATAAATGAGCGAATAAATATGTAATTAGATATATAAAATATGCATGCATCAGGCATGTACGTCCTAATAAGAATTGAATAATTGGAAGGATTAGGAGCTATTACGTATACAGATAAATTCGTCTGGCAAAGATAACATTAATTAATATGTTCTTCAACGTTGTACCATTTGCATGTCATTACTCTCATTCTTATCATCTTCTCCTCATTATCTCTCTTTTCCTTCATTTTTATATTCAATATCGTTATTTTCAACCAATTTTCTATACTCGTCCATATATAAATTGTACACGATTGTTTTCTTTATATATTTCTTTCAATTTTAAACTTTTGAAACGACTTTTATATAATGTGGGCGCACTCTACTTTGCTTGTTCGATGACGAGAACATTAAATTGCTGAAAATTCTTGCACGACAAATTGTAATTCTTTAAACGGGAATAATGCCACATATTTTTGGGAGGAACTTTATGTTATATATGTATACAATAAAACTAATTCTTGTTGGTGTTTTCCTAGTGAGGAAACCTTGAGTTTGGTTATAAGAACTAAATTTGGGCCTTGATTGTGTTTNTATAAGAACTAAATTTGGGCCTTGATTGTGTTTAGGACATTAATGGGCTTGTGTTGGAGTGTACACATATAAAAACACTCTAAATTAAATGAAGTTATGTGAGAGAACAGGCTAAGAAAAAGAGAGAAAAAAATTGGGTGAAAAGTCTGTTTCGTCGGTTCTGTTTCAAGGCAGTGTTTGAGAATTCAAACGTATTCTGATCTGGCTGAAATTTTGTGGGAAGCTTCATGACTCAGGGGTCTTCAGATCCAATGGTGGAATTTTGGTTTCAATGGTTGGTTTGTCAGATATTTGGGTTTTGGTGTGACTGTTTGCTCTGTGGCGATTTCCAGATTTCTGCAGGTATTGTCTTGGTGTTTGGGAAATCCGACGGTGAGATCTTTTCTGATTGAGCTGAAATTTGGCAGAGGGTTTTTTGACTCGTTTATCTAGGTTATGTACGGTGGAGATCTAATTTGGTGACCGGAATCCTAGTAAACCTAGAGTCGTTTGTGACTACATATTTCTAGGCTCTTGTATTGCTCTCTTGTTGAAGTTTGTTGTATTAGAGATTGCTCTTAGGAGCCTTAGTCTCTATATTTGTTCTTTGTAACTAGGAGGACGTGGTTGTAACTCAAATACATTGGTGATAGTGGATTTTTGAGTGGACTACGGTCCCGTGGTTTTTTCTTCTCAATCGAGGAGGTTTTCCACGTTAAAATTGCTTGTCTCATTACTTTCTGTTTTGAGTGATTGTTGTTATTATTGCTTGAATATATTCTCTTCACATTCACACAAGTGCAGAAAACTCTATTCCGCTGCGCTTTTGTGTGCTTGTTTCCCAACAGCTCTATCACCGTTAATTTCATATATATACATATATATTATTGTTCATAAAACTTAAAAATTTAAAACGTGACGACGATGAGAGTGACGCTGATAAGTTTATTATCCGAATATCCAAATCATCTTTGTTGGGCTACATAAGTGATTTGTTTATGTAAAATAAAACGTCTTAGTATACACCCATACATTGGTGAATTTTAATAAAAAGATGTTGAAATTTGACATTGCAACGACGATTTAAAAGCACATCGAGGGTCGAGGAATTAAAAAAATAGAAAAACAAAAATTGTCCAACTCGAGGGGTTGGTTGGACGGCTTAAAACAAGTTTATCCTCCTCTAATCATACAATTTAGGACAGCTCTGACCCTTAATTATGTTATTCGGAAATTCTACCCTTAATTATACAAAACGTTTCATCGAAGAATCAATCATTTTTTAATCAACATTAGATCGATAAGACCTGATTCATATCCTAAAATCTACCCCTAAATTATTTTTTAAACTATTATAATGCAACGCATAGGAATCGATGCCAAATCATTAGCTGAATCATTCTAACTAACAAATTAAAAGAAACTCGGCAAAAACCAAGCATCTTAGTTGACATATTTTAGTGTCGATATAAGATTGGCTTTAAGGATTTATTTGCTTTAAGGATGGGTAATTCAAGCCGGTTCAGAATGGTTATTTATTTTCATTTTAAGTTTTAAAAAATCAAGTCTCAAAAAAATGACTACTGATAACAGATAGCAGAATTCTAAAATGTTTTTAACATAATACTCAAATCATTTCACTAGAGCTTGACTCCAAATAATCACATAATTTTAGAGTTTAAGTTATGAATCATATTTTTTTCGATCTAATTGTCAAAAAAGAAAAAAAGTGAAAAACATTATAACAAAATTGAGGTGGTTCACATAAATAATAGACGACCAGCTCATTTGAGCACGGTTTAAAGATAAGATTCCTTCATAATTAATTACTTAAAAAATATTGATTTCAATTAACTGTCCTAATAATTATCAACCATATAGTACTTATTAAATTGTTTTATATTGCACTTATATCAAACTCTAGCACAGTCTATCTATATAAACAAACACACTCAAACCCAAAAAGCAACAAATCTCAACAAATATTAAAACTCATCTCCTCCTCTCTTTCATCATCTTTAGCCATGGGAAAAGACTCGGAGGTGCAAGAAGGCGGAGCTCCGGCTGTGGCGAGAGACTACCAGGATCCGCCTCCGGCACCATTCTTTGATATGGAGGAGATTCGCAAGTGGTCTCTCTATAGAGCGGTCATAGCTGAGTTCGTGGCAACACTTCTGTTCCTCTACATCACAGTCCTCACTGTAATCGGTTACAGTGCTCAGACTGACAAAAACGCCGGAGGAGAAGATTGCGGTGGCGTAGGAATTTTGGGAATTGCTTGGGCTTTCGGTGGAATGATCTTTGTTCTTGTTTACTGTACCGCCGGTATCTCCGGTAAGTATACAACGTAACAATAAAGTTAGAATTATATTATATAGTTTGTAACAAATAAATCCAATGTATAGTTAGTAGTTTAATTTGTGTTTACGTGTAAAATGATGAAGGTGGTCATATAAATCCGGCTGTGACGATGGGACTGTTCTTAGCTAGAAAAGTGTCATTGGTTCGAGCAGTTTTATACATGGTGGCTCAGTGTCTTGGTGCCATCTGCGGATGCGGTTTTGTCAAAATATTCCAAAGTTCTTACTACAACAGGTGACGATCATGTCTCAAAACTCTATTAATTTTTATATACATAAAAATTTATTGTATAAAAATAGATGTCCAAATTTATATAGTATATCATTATCACCACCAGCTAAATATTGTTGGTAAGTGATTAAATGTTTATTTCTGCTCTATTTTTTTACCAAATTTTTACTTTAAGAATAGTATAACTATCACAAAATCTAAAGAAACACCATTTTAAAACTGATATTTAGACTTTGTATAGGTTTTAATAGAATAGTACATCTATAACTGTTATATTAATTACAAATATTGTTATAAATACTAGATACGGAGGTGGAGCCAACGTGCTTGCCGACGGCTACAACAAAGGTACCGGACTTGGTGCCGAGATCATTGGAACTTTTGTACTTGTCTACACCGTCTTCTCGGCCACTGACCCCAAGCGAAGTGCACGTGACTCTCACGTCCCAGTTTTGGCACCACTTCCCATCGGATTTGCCGTCTTCATGGTTCATTTAGCCACCATTCCCATCACCGGAACCGGAATCAACCCTGCCCGTAGCTTCGGAGCCGCCGTTATTTACAACAAGGGAAAGGCCTGGGACGACCAAGTAAGCCACTAATTAAAAATTTTATATAAACTTATTTTTATTATAAGAAGTAACGTTTAATCATTATTGATTTTTTTTTGTGTGTGTTTTATATGATTAAACAGTGGATTTTTTGGGTGGGACCAATGCTTGGAGCCGCAGCAGCTGCGATATACCATCAGTTTATTCTAAGAGCGTCTGCGATTAAAGCTCTTGGCTCCTTTAGGAGCTCTGCTTAATCAAAATTAAGCCATAAGTAATCTTTTATTTAATCAGAAATATGATTGTCATTGTATTTATAAAAAGAAAAAAATTTGCCACCACCGTATTAAGAGAAAGTTGCTTGTATCTTTTCTAGTTCATATTCTGTTTTTTCAAATTTATGGAATTTTTAATTCGTGTAAATGTGGTTATAATTAATGTTGCTTTACGATCAATCTCAAATTTGCCTTTCATCTTTTCGTGGAGTTAACGTTAATTTTACCTAGGATTCTTATTTCATCCGGGAATCAAGAGATGTCACGTATGTTTTACAATAATCAAGTTTATATTTCTTTGCAGCAACTTTATTGTGTTAATTAATTATGGATTGCAATAGATTATAATCAAATCGGTATATTGTCAAAAATTTTGAAACAAAACAAGTGTTGGTATAATTACATAGAAATGTGGACCAAACTAATTGATCTTAATTAACCCAACAATTTAGAGAAAAGGAGAAAATCGAAAGTAGAAACAATGCTAACTCAAATTGTGGACCCGATTAATAAAATTTCCATATCTTTGTTTTATTTTGCATTGCGGTTCCTTCAAGCTAACAAACTCTTTTTCTCATTTGGACAGCACAAACTCTTCATGCATTCATTGTCACTTTTTTTTTTTTTCCCAATAGTTACATCGATATCGATATTGAAAGTTCCGATCAATAATCTAAACTCTCCAAATTCTAAATTTTATAATGCAAGATTACACAATTCTTCAAACTCGAATTTTGGTAAAGAATGTTGCAAGAATAACGATTTAACCAAAAACATTTACCCATACACATACTTTGTCTTTATTTTGTCACATGGCTGATCTTAATAAAGGAAAGTGATCAAGTCTTATGATTCTAATTTAGAAATTTTTGATCTATAACAAAATTATTTATTTAAAAACAAATAGATTACAAACTGCTTCGTTCAGTTGAAATTTGAAGTTCTCGTTAGAGAGAAAAACTACGTGAAGCAAACTGGTTAGTTCATGACTTCTCTTGTCTACACTCATTCAAAAACTAACTTTTGTGAACCCTTTTGGTTCTTTTGTTATTATGCAATCATACAATTTTACACTTCAAGCAACAACTATCTCCTCCACAATCCAATATCCTATATAAAACCCAAACACACACACACGCATACACATACACAAACTAAACATAAACAAACAACATGAGTCACCTAAGCCACTATTCGCTCTTCTTCTTCTCTTACTTATCGTTGCTTCTATGTGTGTCCAATGCAGGAAGCAGACCTGTTCATGGTCCAGCTTATACAAACCCATCTCCTTTTTCTCCAGAAGCTTACGATTTTTTCCATCCAAAATCATCACTCCCTGATAATTCACCAAAAAACTCACTTTCTTCACCTTCACCTTCACCTTCACCTTCAAAGACATCTGATGTAGAAGCAGATTCACAAGGAAGTAAAGTATCATCAGACGAATACACAAGAGAGAGTCGCAAAGAAGAAAGAAGAGGAGGAACCATTGCAATAGTGTTAGGTCTTTCTTTTGCAGTATTTCTCTCATTGGCAATATTCTTTGTTATCAAGAAACGACGTACTAATATAACCCGCACCATTGTTATTCAATCTGATGCTTGAACTTAGTAAAAAAGCTAGTTGTTCTTTCTTTTATTTGCAAGATCTTGTTAAATGATATTGGTTTAATTTTGTAGAACGTTACAATGAACTAAAGAAGAGTTTAATCGTAGTAGTTACTATTGAGTTTTTTTTTTTTTTTTTTGGGTTCAAAGCTACTATTGAGTTTATTAGTCTGTTTTTCTTCAACATGGATTTATTATTATTTTCAAAATATTTAGCTAATTTTAAAGCAGTAATAGATTGTCTATGTTACCGCAAAAGGCATATAAACTTTGAATGCAGAAAAAAGAGAGAATATAAAAATACATTTCTTTTTTGTATTTTTAAGAAATAAAGCTACAATTGGTTATATAAAAGAAAGATTATTATTTTCACCTTTTTTTTTTGGTCGGATTATTATTTTCACTTCTAATTACTTTTTTTTAATCATCTGGATTTTATTAATGACAAAGCTTTACAATACCACAAGATTTACATAAACTCAAGTAGAATTACATATACATAATGCCAAGAATTAGAATAAACTTTATGACGTATAGACAATGTTTTGAAAATCGGATTGGACTGGTCGGTCTGACAAGTCCAATCTGTAACTTGCTATTAATATCGGTCTGAGTTAAATTAAAACCCGAATTTAAATTAAATCCGTAAAATTAGTTAAAGTTGGTAAAATCGGTGACTCGGGTTAATATTAAAATCCGGTTCATTAACAATTTATATTTTTCTTTTTAAAATTTTTACTATTTTTTTTCTTATTTTCATAAAAATGTAAAATTAGAAGTCTTAAAACCAAAATTTGTACCATAAAAGTCTATTTTTAATATATTTTTAATATATTTTCCAGATATTTTGATTATAATTTATAACTAATAGAGATGGTATTTGTAATTAATGTTTATAAATTACAAATAATATCAATAGATCATTTATATAACTGTATTACTAATATGTATTATTTTTTATCTTTTATTACATTGTCAAAAAAAGTTTTATTAATTTGAAAAAAATTTAATTTAATATTTTTGTAAACTATTTTTTGTTATTTCTCTTACCAAATTTGCTAAATGTGTTATATTATCTTTATAAAATCTCATATTATTCATATTGTTTTGAGTAATGTCTTATATATATATAAAATAAAATATGAAAATCCTGTTGGATTGGTTAAACCGGTCCGACCAACTATCTATTCAAACCGGTTCGACCAACTATCTACTCAAACCGGTTCGACCAACTATCCACTAATATTACCGAATTAGTGTCCGGTCCATTTGCGTATAGGACGATAAAATAATTAAGTGAACCATCAATCTCCATCGTATATGAGGTCAGTTTGATGAAATCTTCGTTGCCAAATATTGTTACAACGAAATTTAATTTTTATCTATTAATTTAATCGTCAATCAATTAATTTTATCCGCTTGCTGAGAATTTCGGTTATAACATTTTTACCAAAAAGAAATTTCGGTTATAATATTTTTACCAAAAAAAATTTTGGTTGCTAAAAAATTTGATTGAATTACTTTTAGTTTAGTGGCAGTGGTAAGTCCACTAAAAACAGGTACACTTGTATTATGCAGAAAATGGACCGGTCAATTGTGGCCAACAAAAAAATTGACTAAATTGAAAATAAGTCTATTACCGTTAGTTGTTTTTTGGTCAACAAATTAAATTTGGAAGTATTTATTTGGAAACAAATATTTTAGTCAATAAATGATTTATATTTCTTGGAAATTTAATCATAAGAGTAATCTCCAAAACTACGTCGTTACAGAAAAAACCAACAAGATTTGTATTTTGGACTTGATTGGTAAGGTTTTTTGTTGAGCATGAATATTGGTTTCTACATAAACACTACCAATCAAGGCCGCCTTTGTAGTCAGTTAAATAGATCTCAAATATTTGGTTGACTCTCAAAGAGAGCTTCCTCTTACTCTTCACACTATAATGGCCTTCCGCGTTTTCCTCCTCTTCTCTCTCACCGCTCTTCTCATCTTCTCCGCCGTTTCTCCTTCCTTCGCGGCGGACTCTTCCTCCGACGTCGACGATGAGGATCTCAGCTTCCTCGAAGATCCCAAAGAAGAAGACGCTTCCCCTGACTCACATACCTCCCCTACTGATTTTGACGAATTTGCAGGCGGAGAAGACGAAGACTCTGAGATGTATGGAGATGACGAGGAAGAAGGAGATTTCTCCGATCTAGGTAATCCAGATTCGGATCCGTTCCCGACGCCGGATATTGACGAGAAAGACGTGGTGGTCATCAAGGAGCGTAACTTCACTGACGTGATTGAGAACAATCAATATGTTATGGTTGAGTTCTACGCGCCGTGGTGTGGTCATTGTCAGTCTCTTGCTCCTGAATACGCTGCTGCCGCGACCGAGCTGAAGGACTCTGGCGTTGTTTTGGCTAAGATCGACGCTACAGAGGAGAACGAGCTCGCTCAAGAGTATAGCGTTCAGGGATTCCCGACGATTCTTTTCTTCGTTGATGGTGAGCACAAGCCTTACACTGGAGGAAGGACTAAGTAAGTCAAATCTCAAATCAATTTGGATTTGTTGGTACTAATTTTAAGTGATGTTGCATCATTGAGATCTGATTGATATCTATATTTGTTGATTTAGAGAAACAATTGTGACATGGGTGAAGAAGAAGATAGGTCCTGGTGTCTATAACCTAACTACATTAGATGATGCTGAAAAAGTGTTGACATCTGGGAACAAAGTCGTCTTAGGCTACTTGAACTCCTTGGTGGTATGTATAGTTTCTCTATCTACTTGGTATAGCCTCTGAGTTGTTGCTGTTAAGTTATACAATGCATTACATTTTTGGATATCGAAATTGCGTGATTCACAGGGCGTTGAGCACGACCAACTTTCTGCTGCTTCTAAAGCTGAAGATGATGTTAACTTCTATCAAACAGTGAATCCCGATGTTGCCAAGATGTTTCACATTGATCCAGAGTCTAAACGGCCTGCTCTTGTCGTAGTTAAGAAAGAAGAGGAGAAGATTAGCCACTTTGGTTGGTTCTGTAAATCTTACTTATGCATTGGTTTAGCGATCTTGTTCTTTGGCTTTTGCTTATCATGTTTGTTTTGTATTTCAATCTGCAGATGGTGAGTTTGTTAAGTCTGCTCTAGCTAATTTCGTGGCTGCCAACAAGCTTCCACTGGTCTCTGTTTTCACTAGGGAGACTGCCCCAGAAATTTTCGAGAGTGCAATTAAGAAACAGGTATGTCTATGATTTCAGTAGCTTCTTCAATTTGAATCTACAGATGGTTTATATTGGTTTACTAACATGAAGTATATCTTCTCTTTGCAGTTGTTGTTGTTTGTAACCCAAAACGACTCTGAAAAGGTTCTTCAGGAATTTCAAGATGCAGCGAAATCATTTAAAGGAAAGGTACGAACATTGGTCGTAGTCTGGTTTAACTCGATATTTTTGATTTTTTCTGTTTCCCATCAAGACGGTGATAGGCATAAATTAACTCGATATTTTTGACTTATTGTTAAGGTTGGCTTAATGATAAGCTTGATTTAATGATAAGCATGACTTTAGTTAGTATATATAGAAGATTAGGTTAATAAATTAGGGGTCTTTGGCCAATTAGTTAGTGGGGAGTCTTTTGACTTAGGAGAGTTTTGGGTTCTCTCGAACAAACCCTAAATTGTATTCTTTATTTTCTTCTTAATCGTTGGGTAATAAAGAGATTTGGTTCTCGGTTCTTATCAGACGGATCCATGAAAAAGGATCTTTGAGAACAACAATGGCTTTATCTGACTTTTTTAAGGTTACTTCTAAGAAGCATTTTGTTTCTTGCCACAGCTCATTTTTGTCTCTGTGGACCTGGATAATGAGGAGTATGGAAAGCCAGTCGCTGAATACTTTGGTGTTTCTGGAAATGGTCCTAAAGTAAGTCAATTTCTATTGTTCTGTGTGTAACAAAAGTTACACATTTATAAGAATCTTGAGTCCAAGATCTTTTCGGAAAGTCTTATGCTGATTGCTGAATATATCTCAAATGTTTGCTTGTGTCTAGCTTATTGGCTACACAGGGAATGACGATCCTAAAAAGCACTTCTTCGAAGGCGAAATCAAGTCAGACAAAATTAAGGTATCTCTTTGAAGTTTCTTTCACTCGTAAAATATAACGTCCTTTTGACATGTAAAGATGGGTTATTAAACTTATACCTTAAAAATCCTGCAGACATTCGGGGAGGATTTCCTGAACGACAAGCTAAAGCCTTTCTATAAGTCAGACCCCATTCCTGAAAAGGTAAAACTGTTTTTTTTTCTCTGTATAATCATTAGTTTCCAACACTCTTGTCGACTCATGTTAACACCGGACTAATTTTGGTGGCTACAGAACGATGGAGATGTGAAAGTTGTGGTTGGAGATAACTTTGATGCAATTGTTCTGGATGATTCCAAAGATGTGCTCCTTGAGGTACTGTTTGTAATATAAATTGCTATATGTCAGTAAACCTATATAGATCCACGTCGACTCACCACATCAATACTTTGTTCTAATAACAAACTTAGGTCTATGCACCATGGTGTGGCCATTGCCAAGCCCTTGAGCCAATGTACAACAAGCTTGCCAAACATTTAAGAAGTATTGATTCTCTCGTCATAGCCAAGATGGATGGAACAACCAACGAACATCCCAAGGCAAAGGTAATAAAAGCGTATCACATATACATCTCTAGACACTGGGAACTTTACTATATGCAAAGCTCTCAAAAAGTTAAACTTTTCTGGTTATGGCTGTAAAATTTATTTGCAGGCTGAGGGATTCCCTACAATTCTCTTCTTCCCTGCAGGAAACAAGACTTCAGAGCCGGTAAAATACTGCGTCTATTGGTTTGCAACTGTTTGTCTCCTCAGATTCCTCTAAAACGGATAAATTTGACTTTTTTTAATGCTATTTGTGGAGCAGATAACAGTAGATGCAGACCGCACTGTGGTTGCATTTTACAAGTTTTTAAGGAAACACGCAACAATCCCATTCAAACTGGAGAAACCTGCATCAACCGAATCACCTAAAACTGTAGAGTCCACACCAAAAGTAGAAACTACAGAGACCAAAGAAAAACCTGATATCACGACAAAGAGTAGCCAAACTAACTCCAAGGATGAATTGTGATACCAAAGCTAAGTAAAGGGTATGAGTTATGTATTTTACACCTATAAATGTCTCCTTAAAGTTGTTATATCATATGTATGATCAAAGTTGTTCCATCATGAGACTAGACTTGCGTAAGATTAAGATTAAATACTTTTAGTTTTATCACTCTTTTGATTTGGTTTCAACTTTTCTAAATGTACACGGCCAACTTGACCTCTAAGAGTGTCACATACTGAAATAAGCAAATCATTGACCAGAAACCCTTTGCTCCATTATTGATCAACATTATAAAGTGGTTACTTGACTTGCAATTCTGATAATTGACTTAAATATTTTGAGTTATTATAATTGTTGCTCGATTAATAAAGCCAAACAAATGGTCTTCCATTGTTAAGATATTCAGTTCTTTAAAGCGTTGACCTTTAGGCATGACTTTAGGTGGCAAAGCAATTCTTAGTGTTACTCATAAGAACACCTTTAAGTGAAAATCAATAATATAATTCTATAACTAGATGCTTATACCTTTGACGTGGCGAGTTCTCATTTGTTGCACGCACCCTATATATGTATTTCATACACCAAATACAGAGAAAGATAAGAGGTTTGAATTTTAGAGATGATGAAGTTCATTTTAATCATTGTAGTCCTTTTAATACTATTCGGTGGGATTTCATCTCAAGGAATTTCATCTGTTTTATCCCCGACAGAGCATTGGTCATCTCCACCGCAGTCAGAAATAGAGATATCTCCATCACCAAAGATGTCTGATGATTACATGTATCCATCTTCGTCTCAAATTCCTGAAGCTGGTAATCGTGATACCACCGACATTACCGGAACGAGAGGAGAAAACTCCAACGCAAATGGAGGAAAGAAGACTGGAATAGTTGTTGGAGCAATTGCAGCGGCCAGTATAGTCGGAGTCAGCGGATATGTGTTGAAGAAACGGCGTGAGAATCTTCGTCGATCGCGGTATGAATACGCAGCTACTGAAATCTTCTGAAAGAGAAAGAAACCATCATGGATCTCTGTAACAAGTAAAAGAGGTCGTGTATCACAAGTATCACAATATTTGTATACGAACAAGTTGCAAATGTGAGTTTTGTCTGTTGAGGGATTCACAACGTTGTATTGTATTGATAAACATAGAGAACTAGAGCACATGAAGAAGCATGAGTTTTTCTATTTCTTTTTAATGGAAAATTGAAATCCATCACAAAGAAAATATAACTTCATCAGTTACTTTCACTTCTCTTCCAGTCTAGCCAGAATCGACTCCGCGAAACTCTGTTGCCTGACAATCAAAAGAAAGACAAATCAGCATCAAGTCTTTTTGGTTTTGATTCAAGGATCAGAACAGTTAAGCCCTTTTGTTTATGCAAGCTCCAAGTTCAGAGAAGTGTAATAAAATTTCTACAAATAAGACATGATTAACATACTTGCGTTCACTATGTTTCGAGCTTGGTCTCGAATACTTCAAGTATCCATCCCAAGGGACCTTTTTGAGACCCGCCCGTGTAGATATCATGTCTCTGACCCTGTCACAGTCAGATCTCATTAATGTTTGATCAACTACTAGACAGACGCAAAAGAATGTCATGCCAACTTTATTTTCGTTTCGTGTAAAAACTTCTTAGTATATATGCCTTCTCTGATGAAGGCTCAGAAAAGAGTGTCTTACCTTTCTGCAAACTCAATCGCTGATTCACCGGGCCTTATTGTTTGGGGTTCTAAGTACCACACTTCACATACAACAGCCCATGATGTCATGAGTTGCAGCAAGTGCATAGTGAATGATTGTCTGCAAAGAGAATGCAAGAACTTATGTTACTAAGACAAATGGAGTGGCCCTATACATTTTGGTCGTGATTAATGCAATATAAAAGCTCAAATCATAGCCGTGCAATTAGATAGAAATGCTTTCAAAAATACTTCAGAAATTCTAATGAAAAAAGTCTTAAAAGGATAAAAACCCTTACTTTCTGCTGTTCCAGAAGGCGTCAACAAAAATCTTATTGTACTTGATTGCAATTGGACAAACAGTGCAGTCCAATTCAAAAGCACCCTGAACATTGTGATAGATATATCCAATCAGAAACTACAATATACTACGAGGGAAGGCTTATCACATCCAACTTAGGTTCAAAATACCTTCTTAAACATCACTGTATAATTATTATTAACACATGTCCCCTCAGGAAATATGAGCAAAGGGTTATTGTCAGCTCCTTGCACATGGTCCCTTAACCTGAATCATTGATTTATGTCCCATGATTATTATGACTTATGAGTACATTATGTGATGACACTTGAAGTAGATAAATATCAGCCATACTTTTTTGCTACAATTACACGATCCTTTGCTTCAGAGCGATTGAACCAGATACATCCCACACTCTCTAATATTGTGCTTTGCAGAAGCCCTTCAAATTTAAAGTAACAAACGTCAATAATGACTTTTAGAGTAATGGACGATAGGCACACCAATCACTTGTCATTGATTCGAGCTTATTAGAAACTGAGCAATCACAAAGGTCATAAGCACACTTCTGTGTGCTCAAAGACCCTAAGACTTACCAACCCAACCAGGATGCTTCTGCATAATAACAGCAAATGCAGTCATCTGCTCCAAGATGATGAAATCAATCATCGAAGTGTGGTTGGCAACATAGACCTGCTTAAACCCAATCATAAAGTAAGCATAGGTGAACAAGTATCAAGGAACTACGTAAAGTTTAAAAAAAAAGGAAATATGACCTGCTTAGGACGGATACTAGGCCGTGGTCCGTGATATCTGACAACTCCTGTCCATGAGGCGACAAAAAAGCTGCATATCATTTCCACCAAGACCCTCTAATACACCAAAACACAGTACATATTTCAACAACAGAGCAGAAGATACCCTGTGTTAAACAACATCTTCATGATTTCTAGAAGGAACACAATGAAAACGGGTAACAGAGAATCCAACCCACCTCTATCTTTTTCCTCAACCTATCATGACCTTTCAGCAGCGCATTTACGGGGATAAACAATGAAAGGAAAATAATCCACCCGAAAGCTAAAGTCAAGACCCTGCAGATTTAGAAAAAATGAACTTCTCAGTACAAACAAACCACTGAATAATTGATAAACACACGCTACTAGAATCCAACAGAATAGGAGAAGTGCCATATTGACTGAATAGATAAAGAGGAACCGACCTCAAGGGAAAGAGAATACAGTATCTAACAACAACACCAAAGCACCATAGTGGGAATAAGTAAATATTCCAGTTCCAAGGTTCTGGAGGATTCGATTTGAAACATCTTGTGAAGGAGTCCTGCAAAATCATACCCAAAACAAAAAGAAAACAACTTGAACACAGTCGACAACACATGCAGTTATCAAATCAAGCATCAAGTACAGCTACAGAGATTAGAAATCCATCATGTCGGTCATAAATTTGAAGTCGTCAATAGAATCATTGGGAAACTCGAAACGTTTTACTTACATCAACAATGGCACCAGCAGCTTCAGTGAGTGTAGGGGAGATGTCGAGCAAATCAAGCCTGAAATCACGAAGAAGAATGGTAATACTTAAATCAGCCGATCCAATCAATTTCAAAATTCATAAAATATATAAGAGAAGAATTACAGGCGGAGCTTGCCACGAGGTTCATGAATGGAAGAACCGGAAGGAAGGTAATCTTCTATGTTAGGGTGATCAAGGTCAAGCTCAGATCTTGAAGTTACGAGTTTCCCTGGCTTACTGCTCATATCTTCCGTTGCCGGTTTCCGATCGCCGGCGAATTTGTCTTTCTGGTTTTCTATCCCAATCTTCAACTTTAGCTCTAAAACACTCACGAGGCTTTTGACTATGATTGAGAACATAATAGGCCCATCAGTATAAACAGGCCCAATTTGACTTTTTTTTCTTCAATATATAAAAACTTTTGTAATGTTAATTGAGAAAACGTTCAATTTAATATAAAATTTACGCGTTTTTGCCCATTTAAAATTAAACTTCATTGCACTCCAATTAAATCACGAACTCTGTGTTGACCACGCCAAATAAAGATTAGTCAAACTTAATTATTGTTAAGCACTATTAATCATAGTCAGTTAATGTTAACATAATTAAATGAAAGACTGTGTTTTGCCCAGATACAAAATTTTGAGATGAAATAAAATTCCCAATTGTGAACCTACAAAAACAAAATCGAATAAGACAATCTCCATTTCTCTTCTTTCCCACTTTGATTTCAAAGTGATTTCTTCTAGTTTGCAAGATCTCAAATCGAACAATCTCATATTCGTACTAAGAAGGAAGCTAGGCGAAGGCCAAGTTATTTAACTCAAAGCGAGGCTCAAAGCATAACTCGGTCAGTGCTGATTTCTCCTCCTGTAAAAAGAGAAGAAGAATTTGTCGAGGATGAGAGTGAAGGAGAAGAAACTTCTAAAGCTGAGTTTATTATGAAGATGAGGCAGAAGGAGTCGATGAGGTAGAGATTAAGAAGATGTGATTACTGTTGAAGAGGACACAGACAATGGAGAAGAAGATGATAGTAATTTTGAAGATTTTTGACTGTTTTTGATGCAGACCCCTTGTTTTGGTCCTTTGATGCCGAAAAAAGTTGAAGAACATAATTTTGTTTATGATCTGAAATATTTTGCAACTATAATGATTTTGGTCTGGCATGGCTTTTGTGATTGCTTCTATTCCCCTTTTAGATAATTTCCCCTTTGAGTGGTCGTTTATTGAACGAGAAAATTGATTTCAAGAGAGGTCGTTTAAGAGTCCAGAGCTTCAAGAGAGGTCGTTTTAGTGCAGTATATTTGGATTGTTTTAGTGAACACAACTGAAACAAGTGTTTTTTGATTTGTCTCATGATTCTTATTGATAATCTGCGGTACAAACAATGGTCATCATAAACCTTTGATAGATCATCAATGAGTATTAAACAAAATTTACTTCATGACTTTAATAAAATTAAAAACAAAAGTCAGAAGATGTGTCTACTTGCATCATCAAATCAAAGATGGTTCTTGCATCATCAACAAGACTGCAGTTTGTATATGCATCAATCAAGGAGTTTTCTACTGTAATTGACTCACAAATTTGTCCATCAAAATTAGCTTGTACAACCTTAGCTCCATTGCTTGTTTCTTGGACTAGTAGTGAGGTAACGCTAAGCACCGTTAATCATCATCAACAAAATTTACTTCATGACCTTAAACACACCATTTTTGTCATCGTCTTTAGGTAACTGAGACAATTCTCTCACTGACATTTTATCGAACAGTTGGTGTGTCTGATATTTGTCATCATCCTTTGGCTCATTTTCTCTTTCATTCTCGTCGTCACAGTCATCTTCTCATTCTATCTCATCATCAGATCCTTCCTCACTTTCCACATCATCCTCGAAAACTTTGCACTTTCTACCGTGAAGGATTAATATTAAGCCGTAGTCACAGAAAGATTAAACGAAATCTTAAGCCTGACTCTTCATCTTCTTCAAGCCATACTTCTTCACAGAAACAGAGCCATTCCTCTTCGTATACTGAATTTGGAAAAAAGAAAACTGATTTCAATCACCTAGAATCAAAGAAATCGAGAAAGGGAGAAAAAAATTGGGGGAAATAAATTGCTATTTATTTTTACTAACGACGCGTAATGTTTGTTAAGTTTGACTAAGGGTAATTTTTATTCGGCGTAGTCTAACGCAAAGTTAGTAGTTTATTTGGAGTTAGATGAAGTTCAAATTTAATTCGGCAAAAATACGTAAGTTTGGTATTAAATTGACCATTTTTCCAATGTTAATTATAGCATTCTAAAATCAAAGTGTGTTTTTGTATAAAATAATTGAAATCAAAGTAACTCGTGTTGAAAAAAAAACAAAAAGATAAAATCCGTCTTTTTATCTTATCCTCACCTAATTTAGATGTAAGAAACGAAAGCTAAAATCTATTTTGAGGAGATTTAGTTCTTTTATAGAGCTATATAAACCATAAATTACCTTTCTAATATCGGAGTTACTCTTGAAAATAAAAGAAAAAAAATTGTCTAAACTAATTTTACTAACCCAAAATTTAAAGTTGAATATTTTTTGCATTACAAAGCTAGAACAAATCGTAAAGATGACTTCTTCTAGATTCCAACTGGTTGCTCTTCTCATCATCTTCTCTCTCGTTATTTTTGTCCAATCTGCAGGTACTCGTTATATTTTTCTTCTTCTTAGGTTTATTTAATTAAATGTTTATGTATTTTTAAAAGCTTTAGGGAGAGATACTAAATGATTTGATAACCTTTCTTAAGTAAACTATATTGTGTTCTAAAATTTTTGTTAATACGTATTCATGTCTCTCACTAAATCTAAATGAAAAACAGAAAAAGAAGTAATAGACGGACCGTGTCGCTTAAGAGGAACGTGCAAAAGCGACAATGACTGCGACCCTCATTGCCACAGAGGCACCGATCCTGCAGCCATGGGTGGTCACTGCCTCTTCGACATCTCCAAAACTCCTGTTTGCTGCTGCTTATTTGATTAATCTTGTCTTTTTCATATCTTTTTCTAAATTAATGATATCAAAATAAGTAAAATAATGATAGGCTGCAATTACTTGAAGAATTAAATGTTTTTTTGTTTGTTTGTTATTGTGTTATTATAAATACAGATGTAAACAATTATGATTTTCTCCCAAGTCTGAACTCGTTTTTTATTTTATTTTATTTGGCCTCAGAACTGTAGTTAATTTTAAAATGTGGCCATTGTTGAATGTGATGCAATACACAACATATAATTATGTATATATACACACAGAGATGTATATGTATCTACTCATCATCCACAGGCGGGTCAACCCAACGACCATGTTCTTTGATCAGACCGATTAGAGCATCTGTTGCCTCCGACATGGCAATCCCACGCTTCACCACCGTCTGTTTACACATTGAATATCCGATTCTTTTTACTTTAAAGGTCAGAGATATATATAAATACATTTACTAAGAAACACAAGAATAAAGGGCATCACCTTTCCGACATAAAGGTCGATTTTTCCGGGAGAACCACCAACGTAACCGAAATCAGCATCTGCCATTTCTCCTGGTCCATTCACTATGCAACCCATGATTGCGATCTGTGCCATTATCCATTTACTTCAGTTTTTGTTCATCCAAAACAGGGAAAAAAACAAGAAGAATATAGAAATAAAGGTCTAAGTTTTAACCGAAACGCCAGGCAAATGTGAAGTCTTTTCTCGGATCTCGGCACTGATTACTTGTAAGTCGAAAAGCGTTCTTCCACACGACGGGCATGATACATATTCCTGCAATGATTTTACAAGTTATTTACTTTCTCTTTTGAGAAAGAAAATACAGAAATGTACAGAAGTATTGTGCTTTTACCGTCTTAGTGTTGCGCATTCTGCAGCCTTGTAATAAGTTGAAGGAAGTATTTCTAAGGAAATCGAAATCTTGGTCAGGTGCTTCGAGCATTATACCATCGCCAAGTCCATCCACAAGAAGGGCTCCAGCGTAAGTTCCTGCATGAATCACTAATTCGTCTCTGCATTGTGCATGAGAAGAAAGTAACCATCATAAGATCAAAATCGGAATTTCATTCAGCGTACAAACCTTGACAGTCTTATATACCTGTGAATTCCAGTTGGGAACTCGATGTGGTGAATAACAGGAAAGTTAATTGAATTCTCGGATAGGAACTCGAAGAGCCTATAAATCCAAGAAAATAAAATCACTTAGCTAACAGCAATCATAACTTCTAACTCAGGAAAACATGGTGAGAATTTTTGATTATTACCTCCGAGCTGCGTGTACTCTGCTAACTTTGTCTTCGGTAAAGGGTACATCATGGAGTATCATAGTAGCGTCGATGTTTTTAAGTATTTGAAGCTCCTCATATGGCTCATCTCCTCGTAGTGAGACAACCAAGCGAGTACCTGAAATTGCTGAAATTAAGAACTACCATATTTTTTTTTCTTTACTATTGTCAGGTAAGTAAAGGTCACCTTCAGGGAGAAGCTTGTAAGCACCACCAGATAGCTCCTTGAGGTTGACAAGAACAATTGCATTCGGCAATGGCTTTGTGAGTTGCTCTGATAAAGGTGTTATAACTCCCATACTGACATCGATCAATCTTTTAAGAGTTAAACGCTGTAAATGGAGCTAAAATGTTAATACCCAGCAATGGCTAATCTTAAAGTATACCATATCGTAAAGAAAGGGTGATTCTTACAGCCACATGATCATCTACTGGTGGTAGCTCTCTTAATAAGATTGAATCAACGGTTGCCAGGTCCTATACAAGCATTACTTGAGAAAGTAAGAAATTGGGAACCATAATCAAATTAGTACAGTGAGACTGCGTCTCACATGATAATGAATTGAACCATAGCTCACCTTGAAAGGCATGCCCACAACGAGCTTTGTAGCGAGTGATCGGTAGAGGAGTTCAGGTGACTAAAGAAAAAACAAAATAGTAATCAGAAAGAAAATGATCTGATCTATTCTACATTTCGTGTTAGAAATTTGGTAGAAGAATAAGAAGTGAGGAGTATTAATAAATACTCACCTTCAGTTGATCCAGAGAAATCGACATCAGAACAGAACCATCACGGTGAAGGACACCCCTGTAATCAACCTCTTCTCCCTATAATTTTCAGAACAAATCATTTCAATTACTTTGATACTTGAAAGCGACATCACAAAAAACATGAATTTTTTTTTCCAAAATGTACAGTCTTGCCTCTTTTTGTACAGGTAGATCACCAGTCCGACGTTGAAAATCAAAGTAATGCCTATGCTTTTCTTCGAAGGGTGACTGATGCAAAAAGGGTAGCATCAGTCCAATAAAGTGGAACTTATACTAGGAAAGCACTGAAAAGGATAAATTCATACAACGCCTTGTTGAAGTTCAGCAGCTTTTGTCCCAAGATTGGCCAATCGCCTGCAGGGATCTATCTCCTCTTCTGGTGGCTCCGTTAGTGAAACTCTTATTGTGTCACCAAGCCCATCCTGCAATTACAAGCAATCATTGTCATACATGCACTGTTGTAAAAAAGATCATTACATTACCCTATGTAATGAGGTACCTGAAGAAGAGTCCCAATTCCAATAGCAGATTTCATCCGCCCATCTTCACCTTCTCCTGCCTCAGTAACTCCCAAATGCAAAGGATAATCCCATCCATGAACATACATCTCAGCAACAAGCAAGCGGTACGCTTGGACCATAATCACTGGGTTGCTCGCTTTCATCGAGAAAACAAAGTTGTGATAGTCTAGCTTCCGACATATCCTTGCAAACTCAAACGCAGATTCAACCTGTGTGACAGAACTCATGTCAGACACCAGTTCATGTGTATAAAGAGAAACTGTTTCAAAAACTCTTAAGATGTTTCACCATTCCTCGTGGAGAATCCCCGTAATAGCTCATAATACGATCAGAAAGACTTCCATGATTTGTCCCAATACGCATTGCTCTCCCGTACTTTTTGCATTTTTCAACCAAAGGAGTGAAGACCTAAACGAAAAAGATCAACCCTTTTAGCTAAGACTGACGTACACATGACTGGCTTCACAAGCAAAGTGAAAGAAAGGCTGTCTTCCACCTTCTCAATATGTTGAAGCTCTTTCTGATATTCATCCTCTGCATATTCTATCGTCTTAAATTGAGCCCTTCTGTCCGCTGCAAAGGAAAGAATTCATTCATTTCTCGAGTTAAAGATATAAAGTGCAAGAAAAATAAAAAAGGTACCAAAATTTCCGGGGTTAACGCGGATCTTGTCAAAGCATTCAGCAACTCGTAAGGCTACAGCAGGAGCAAAATGGATATCTGCTACCAGCGGTATATTGTAACTGTACCCAACATGCAAAACACCAACTCAGTTTTATACTACTCAAACTTTACAAAAAAACATATAGAAGTCTGAGTTTGGGCATCAACTTACTTGAGCTGAACAAGTTTATCTTTGATTTCAAAGCATGCATCCGCCTCTTTCTTCCCTTGAACAGTTATCCTCACAATATCTGCTCCTTTATCCGCGATCCTCATAACCTATAATCACAGAACCAGCATCATTTGTCTCTATGATGTCAATCGAACAGTCATAAACTTACGATGCAACACGATTCGGTCATCTGACACCAAATTTTCATATATTGGTGCATATACATATCCATTTAGGTCCTAAATCTCGGAAAACCAAAGCAATATCTTCAAATTGCAAATAAATTTAAGGAACAGATGCAAAAACCTCTTCAACAGTTCCAGCGATATCTTTTGTATCTGTTGTAGTCATTGTCTGAATCCTTAGCGGATGTTCGCTTCCAAGGGCGACATTTCCAACCATAACAGTACGAGTCTTCCTTCTTACTGTCTTATGCAATGACTCGCAATATTTCTGTCTTGGCACTACAAAACCAATCATTCACTCAAAACATAAATCCAAAGAAAGTTTTTATAAGAAATGATCATATCAATATACCTAGGAGAGGACTTCCTTCTGATGCAGGTTGAAGCTCGGCTAAATCGGAGCCTTGGCTTGAATTCCGAATAACAGTAACTCTTCTTCTAGCAGATCTTAGACTTGTCAAATCACAAATTCTCACAGTATTCATGCTTTTCCCAAATCCTAATTTCGAATCCGGAATCTTTACCCCCGAAACTGGAGCTGGCAATACTCCAGTCGCCATTATTTCTCAATGAATCAAAGTAACTGCATAGCCACAGAACAAAATTAGCTGAATTAAACACACAGTAATTCAAACTCCTGTAATCTAGTTTGATACTAGGAAGATCACCGAAATTGAAAAACTAAGCAAAACCTTTTCCTTTGCTAAAATTTGTATTCTGAAGCAAAATCAACTAAAATTACCTTCGTTCCCAGATGAAATTACAAAGAAACTAATCGCAAAAAGAAAAAAAACTTTCAGCTTCCCAACACAGTGATGATTAAACCAGACCCATGAACTAATTCTACCAAAATTGAGAAAAATCATTCAAAAATTTTCTTGCCATGAAAAAGTACCTTGGGACCCGAGATCAGGCAATGGAGAAAGCCAAGGAAAATAAAAGAAAATAGAAAAGAGAATGTTCGAGAGGAAGAAATTAGTGGTGAGAAGAGTTTGAGAGGGATTGATTTTCACAAATGTATATGAAGCTGAAGAAGTGAAAGAAACTAAGGATAAAGGTTTAACATGACATTACAGAAACAGCCAAGACCAAAATTTTCTTAGCTAAAGTGGAAACAAATCAGAGCACGGAGACGTGGAAATTGATATCTAAGGTCCTGTATTTATCTTGTCTTCAACATTTGCCTGTAAATCAACACACGCCTCAAAATTTTCTTTTTAAATTTGTTTTAATTCCGAATCATCGTTTTTCACTCATCTAGTGTCCCACACCTTAGCATTAAATATTGGGTTTGACACGTTTCTTCTTGTAATCCTACTTTATAAGAAAACAATTTGGAGACAATAATGTCAAAAATTCAAAGACGTTTATAAAATACTAAAACACTAAGTGCCCACTTGACTTATCTGTGAACTAACTTGGCATCACTTGGTGAGTTCAAATCCCGCCAACTTGGCACTAATTGATCCAACATGACATTTGATAATAGGAACCTTAAAGAGGATCAACACATTTGTTCTCTATAAAAATAATAATTATGAATCGGACCATCAAGCCCCTTTTGAATTACACATCTGTACCATAAAAGTTAGAGGTAGTATACGCTCAAAATCAACATTCTTCTTTGTATTACACTAAACATACATATCTTACAAGCATAGTCTGGTCTTATTGGTGGAACAATGATTCAGAACACCATAAGATCCCTTGGGTTTCTTGGAAACGGATGCTGCAACCCAAAACTAAAGGTGGGTTAGGATTTCGAGACTTTGAAAACTTTAATACGGCATTATTAGCTAAACATACATGAGGATTCTTCATCATCCTACATCACTATTTGCGAGAACACATAAATCCATATACTTTCCTTCTACATCTTTTTTAGATAGTTCACTGGGTAGCAGACCATCTTATGGATGGAGGAGTATTCAAAAAGGTAAATGGTTATTATCTAAGGGTATCATTGAACAAATTGGAAACGGACAAGCACTTATGTCTAGTCGACCAATTGGATTATGGACCAACATCCGAGACCACCAATCAGCAAAGAGTCTATTTTCAATGTTGACCTACGGGTGGCGGATTTGCTTGATTTGAATGGGTGGAATTTCACAAAAATAACTGAAACGTTCCACTCATCGGAAATACCACGCATTTTGGCTATGGCACCGTGTTTCAACATGCCTGATAATTGGATTTGGGGTTATAATAGATCTGGTTCGTATTCAATCAAGAGTGGGTACTGGCTAAGTAATAACTTAAATGAATATGGCTCGCTAGTCACGTCAGCTTCGATGGACTACCAAATAATCCTCAAATCTAAGCTGTGGAAAATTCGGGCACTGAATAAAATTAAAATTTTCATGTGGAAAGCCTTATCAGGAGCTTTAGCAGTGAATTTCCAGCTGGCGCAACGAAAGGTAATACCTGATCTAGTCTATAGGATTTGTGGATCTGAACTGGAAACTATTAATCACATGTTGTTTATATGCCATCCGGCTAAACAAATATAGAGATTGTCTAACTTTCCTGAACCGTCGCAAGGTTTTCATGCCACGTCTATACCAGGTAATTTTATCCACTTACTTAACACAAGTAAAAACCATAGAGTATCTGAAGAGATTCGAAATTCATTCATGTGGATCCTCTGGAATATCTGGAAAAACTAAAACAATATTGTAATCCAGAATTTAAGTCCGGATTTACGCTATGTCATCAATGAGATTTTAACCGAGACAAGGCTATGGTTCAAACATCATAATACTCTCACACCTATCTTAACTGGCAACTCTAGACAAGCGAGCAGTGCACAAGAAGTTACACTTTCTGACCTCAAATACAAAGCATGGTGGTCCGTGGTCTATTCCAAAAACTCTTATTTACATGGAGGTTCATGGATTATTAAAAATACAGAAGACAACCACGTCCTATATGCCCGACATACTCTACATCACTCAGGTTCAAAATTTCATGTTGAGCTGCAAGGACTCTTATGGTTATTACAGAGCGTCAAGGATCTCAACTGCTTCCCAATCTCAATCATGTTGGATAATGTTTCTCTCTTTCAAGCAATTTCTTTACCCACCCGATGACCTCGGTTCCAATATCAACTTAATCTCATTCAGGATTTTCTCAATCAGACTAACAGGATTTCCTTCCAGATGATTCCCCGACAACGGAATTCGTGGATTTTTCTTATTGCTCGAAGCGTAATAAAGGACAACCGATTCCATGATTATATCGGATCCCAATTACCAAATTGGTTGCCTCGAAATTATCCTCTTCATTACCACAATAATTGATACCCGCTAATCATATCCATATGTTTTTATCAATCGAGAAACAAAACGTAAGCGTTATCCTGATCTACCAAAGCAGCAAGATCCTCTTAATTCCGTGTCCTACAAGGCGCTAACGGTTGCTATCTTTTGTGTTTGGTTCTGTGTCTTTGGTCACTCTGTGGTGTGTCTTTAGTGTCAAGTCTTTAATTTATGTTGTGTCTTTTGAAATCGGTTCTACTCTAGTCCGGATTAGAATCATGATTTGAATGCTGTCTTAAACAAGTCTTTTGCTTCAGTCTGTGTACCTTGAACCATCAAGTTAATGAAAGTTCTAATTTTCGGAAAAAAAATAAAATACATATCTTTAATCAAACCCAAAATTCAAGTAAGAACCAAAGCAAAACCACAATTTCTTGCAAATCGTATCAATTTCTTAGTTAACCAGCTTTCATGTCTTAATGGTCTTCTTCGAGCAAATACTTCTTAAGAATTGTCACTGTTGCTTGCTTTGCGCTGAATTAACAATAAAATGTAATCAGCTCAAGAACTCCCATTAATCAGCATTAAGTAATGTAATCAACAGTTGATTACCTTCCAGGTCTAATGATCTTATACTTTCCAATTTTAGTGAGATCGACAATTGTAGATCCAGCACGACCAGATGGAAGTAAACCACCATCATAGATATAAGCACAATGTTGCCAAAGATTCTCAAAATCTTTAACACAAACACTACTCCTATCACCGCTTAGATTAGCACTTGTAAGAGCCAATACACTGCCTGAACCTCTCGATACTTCCCTAATGAAATCACAATCTGGAACTCTAACACCAACAGTATCAGTCCCTGGGTTCAAGGACTTTTCAAGAATGCTTGAATCACCTGTTTAAAACACTACAACAACATTCTCAGATAAAGAGATCATAACAATGCAGACCACATTAAGAAGAAGATGCAAAACCTCGTTGGAGTACGAGAGTGACTGGACCGGGCAAGAGCGAATCAAGTAAACCATGTGGTAAGTGGTTTGTGAGAGCAACTCTCTTAATATCTGATGCATCACCAACGCAAATTGCTAAAGGGCTTGTGAGCTTACGTCCTTTGATCTCATATATCCGGTTAACCGCTTCCAAAGAACTGTTGATGCTATACAAATCACAACTTTGTCCAGGCAACGTAAAAGCTTATTTCAGCTAATAATGTGAAGATTTTGATATTACCAAGCATCACAAGCGAAACCATAGAGCGTATCAGTGGGCACAGCGATAACTTTCTCGGATTTGATTGCCGCAATAGCTTCTTGTGCATAGACTTCAGTTGCAGGATGAACTAAACTTGAATTGCTCACCACACATGTCTCTGCTCTCTCCAAACTCCTAACCATTTTCTTTCGCAATCCCCATCTCAATCTTCTACTGTGGTTAGCAACTGAAAAGAATCTTAAATCAGGGACTCCTGAGAAGAAAGAATTGATGGATAAGCTTATTAGCTTGTGATTTTAAAACTGGACCGTATGACCTAAAAATTTGGAGTAGAGGGATAGTGAATACGAAAGTTTCCTTCATTCCTCAAAGCAAATCAAGAAACAAAGAGAAACCCAGGAAAGTTATGCCTTTGATTTGAGTCCAATTCAAATAATCGATTCCCATAAAGACGTAAACCAAACGCAGAATAGACTAAAATAAGAAACCTTTATGCAGGAGAGGAGACGGCGGCGCTGGTAAGATGCCGGGAAGTTTCTCAGCGAGTCTCGTGGACAAATTCATCTCTCTGTAATTTCCTTTGTCGTGGAGAAGAAGGACAAAGACTAAACCCACGTCGAGGACCGGAACAGAGATTGAAGAGGTTTAGCAAACTGGGACGTGACGTGATCACGTGACTTCCGCGTCACCCTTTTGCGCATTTTTTTTTCACCATGAAGATTTTATAATATTAATACTGTAGCAAAGTGGATACCAGTTGGAATACTAAAACCCGAAGAAAATATAAATACGCCCGACAAGCCTAAAATATCAAACGATCTAAGGAACATATATTCAAAAATGCATCTGTAAATGCGAAGATCGAAGTTATTGTCCAGCCAACGGAACCAGAATCGGATAACATAACCTATTATGAAGAATATAAGAATCTTACAAATGAAGAAAAAGTTACTAAACCAACAAACATGAATCCAAAAATCAGGACTATGCGAAACCACATAGAAAGCCTAACTGAAAACAAGATGGAAGATAAATTAAATGACAGCAAAAAAATACGAGAGCATGACACACTTCTTCCGAAAATGGTGATGTCAAAATACATCGAACCAATTTTACGCCTCTTTTCGAATGTAGTACAACGGTGGCAAACATTTCATTTGCAGAGATTGAACAATCTAAGTTACAAACTTACAACAATACAATGTTGTATATGTAAAGAAGCAAGACAAACAAAAAACAACTATCTTTAGCTTATTACTTTCCCTTTTTTCTTTATACAAATCAAATTACATAACATTAACCAAACTATCTGTATACATGTAAAATCATCTTTTCCACTTCCTGGTCCTATGAAGCATTTGAATGATGTTGAGATGTTGTTGCATCCAGTGGTTGAGGCGGTTGTGGAATTGTTTGGTTCAACTCTTGCTCTAGTCTTCTAACTCGCCATCTTCGTCTCCATCTTACAAACTCAACCATCACTGAACTTCCGCATATGCAGACACCAAATCCAGCAAATGTTGACAGCAGAACTGACAGAACTGGTTGCAACTTCACCTGATACCAACAACAAAAGTTCGAGTTTATAGACTGATGAATAATGAAGGTTGCAACTTTATATCAAATTTTGCTCTAACTAATCTCAAATTCTTCACTTTAATCGGCTAAACCAGAAGCTCACACCAGTTTTTGGTCAAGGTATGAGATGAAGAGTACTTACCACAGAGTAAAATATATGGGCGAAGAGAACAACCAAAGCAAACTGGACAGATGCGTAAATCCAGACAAATCTTCTCATAACTGCACACATATTATTCCAGAACCAAAACCGAGATCAGAATGCAGAAGACAGTTGGAAGGAGTTTTCCAAAAAGAAGACCTACCCATGGTTGATGCAGTCATGGATGCAAGAAGACCAAGTATACAAGAAAATGGCAGAGATATGGCAATTGCACCAGTACCCAATTTCTCAACCTGCAAATGAAACTTACTGTTATAGATATCTATTGGTAGTACTTCTCTATATGTATGTCTAAACCTGGATGCTTGTTGTTGTAAGGGTGATTCTAAATAGTAGAGATGGATTACCAAGAGCTGCTCGAGGAAGCAGAAGTAAGCGAGCATGCTGATGATTACTAGAACAGGCACCTCTTGCCAAACCCTGTCGAGAGAATATGAGGAGATTTTGGTGAAGTTACTATTTAATTATAGAAAGTTTGAATAGTATGTAATGAGAAATATAAGAGTATTTTACCTGTACCCATTGACATCTAACTGATGAACACCAGAATTTCGCATGCTTTGGATTCGCAAGAGTGTTACAGGTAAGTTCTTAACTTCTTGTTTACACACCTCGCAGGTCTTGTTACCCTTTATCGTGAACCATTTGAGAGCACAATCTTTGTGGGCAAGAGCAAGTTCGCCTTTGCAACTACACTCCATTTTTAAGGTTTCCCCACCTTCACAGAGCTCAACCAAACAAATTCTACAAACTGCTTCATCCTCAGGTATGTCTTCTCCATCAGCTTCATCTGCTTCTGTTCAATACATAGGTAGATTTGTTGTGTCCAATAAAAGGAAATTTCTGGAAGTAAATAAACCCATATAAATGATTGAAACATGAACTTACCAGTATTACCCGCCTCTGATGCATTTGAGGAAATATTTCCTTCCTTTACACGAGGAGTCGAAGGAATAACTCTGAAGAATGAATCCATTCTATTTAGGCTTAATTCCTTGTCATTAACAGGCACAGAGCGAGAACGAGCTATCTGAACATTTGCTTTATTCTGCAATAACAAGTATAAGTACCTAAACAATTGTAAGGTACTCTGCAACAATATAAGAGAAAGCTTACGCTTGGAGTTTGAGGAGCAGCACTGCTTCCTCCGTGAGCTGACTCTGAGTTTGAAAGAATAATGGGAGTCACAGGTAGAGACGAGGTTCTTTTGATCCTAGGTGTAAATAACTTTGAAAGTGATAATGACCTCACTATCGAAGCCTTCTCCTGCAATGCAGAAGGAGAAGAGAGATTTCCTTGTCCCTTTTCAATATCGGAGTTAGAGATTTTTGGCTTAGCTTTTGGCAATAGATTCTTCAGGGATGATTTGCTACGCGGAATAACGGAAGAACAAGTAGGACCAGGACCTGGAGAACTCGATGTCAAAGCAAAGTTCACTCTTCTTGGAGTTGGACTAGGTGTTGGAGGCATTTTGATGATAACCGAATCTTCAGGAGAAAGACCAGTTGATCTCGAGGGTATCTGCAAAGAGAGGTTCTTTCGCCTCCATTGCTGAACATTTGCAGAAGTCTCTTCTGTTATAGTTGAGGATCCTTCGGCCTTAATAAGAACAAAGATGAAAGTAAGAAAGAGTTCTATGAGAACTTAAACAACACATCAATTTCTCAAGAGAAGTAATCTTTTGGATGAAACCAATAACACTAATCACAGATTAAGGTTCCCACAACAATTTGATCAGCTACAAAAGCATGAAATTTTGAACATATCAAGTAATTTTTGGCAAGTAATTACCACAAAAAATCTCTCATCTTTTCAATTCCATCAACAGACACATCTAATTCATTCAAAGTTCAAATCTGTGAGACCAAAATTCATACTTGCATACATACATATGTTTGATGTATTAGTGTTTGTATATGTGTACCTGATTAGAAGAAGCAGGAGCTGAGTCATTATGGCCTGAATCAAGTGAATTAAGAGGCTTCTCCTCAGTATCCATCACTATACAAAACAGCGAGAGATTGATCAGACAACTTTTTAATATCAACAATAATTGAAATACTCTGCACCAAAAGCAGAACTGAGAAGAAGGGGAAAACGAAAGCAAACCTTAAACAATAGAAATATTGAAGACTTAAATTAGAAGGCCAGACAAAAAACAAAGAAAAATCATAAATAGTCGTCACAAGCTTTGGTAGTTTGCTGGAGAAAAGCGTGACACAGTAACTAAAACTGGAACCAAACCCACCAAGTAGAAGAAGCCTAGAATTTAAAGAAACGTCCCTAAAAAGAGTAAACTTCCAAAAATTCCTTAAAACCCGCCCAAAAGGAAGAAAGTTTGAAACGGAAGGAACAAGAGAGAGAGAGAGGTGTTGGTTCTTTATCTTCTCGAAAGAAGTGCTTATGATGATATGAGGAAAATAGTGGAATTGGGCTGTAAATGGGGAAGAAGAATGAGAAAAAGGAAGGGAAGAAGAAAGAGAAAAGCATGATTCTCATTTATGGAGAAGGTACAGAGATGGGCCTACCTCTCTCTCTCTTTCTCAAAGATTTGCCCACTTCTTAATTGATGATCCTCTTCTTGCCTAAAAGAATTGCATTATAAGTTTTTTTTTTTCCTGCTTAAAATCTCAATCTCTTGTATAATTGAAGCAATTAGGCTTTTATATTGTGCGATGTTATAAATAGAAGAAATATTTTAGTATTCTTAATACAGAACAATATAAAAATGAAATGTTAGTTTTAATGAATTCAATCAAACAATCCCTATTATGTGGTTGATTTTTAATGTTATTAATTTCTATTTATTTCAAACATTGTTGAACTTTTTGGGATGTTTATTTTATAAATATTGAAGATTTGACTTACAGATTTTTTTTATTAATCAATAAAATCCGATCTATCTCCTAAAATCTACAATATATAGTTAATTTTTCAATAGTGTTACAATTTTTTTTTTGTCAAGCTTACTATAGTTCGATCGATAAGGCCTGATCCATAGCTAAAATCCAAACTCTAAACTCTCTTTTTCCTTTTCCTTGCATTTGAGAACATTCGAATCTGGGTACTCAAGGATTTGTAAAGTAGCAACTACCATTGGGCCACCTGTCCTCAGCATTACAGTTAAATAAAAAAAAATTTGATTTATATTTCAAATTTAAATATATGGAGTAATACAGTTTAGAGTTGAGATAATGCATATAATTAATAAATTATTTCTCTTTTGTTAACAAAATCTAATTTATAAGTAATCAATCCAAACTTCTTAAACTCCGAATAATTATATATGAAGCAAACACAAATAAATAAAATCAAACTCAAAAAAAGAAAATAATAGAATTGGACTTCAACCACTTAATCTCCCTAAGTTTTTATCCTTTATAAATAAACTGTTTTTGAAACAAAATTTATTAATGTATTACTTTCTTCGACAAAAAAGTCGGTGGAAATATCTAAGACTTTTTAAGTTATAAATTGTCTAAAATATACTTTATTAAAATTTTGTCAAAAATATAATTTTAAGGGGACATAATCTACAAGTATGTCTCATGTAGATAGTAGTTTGTATACGTTAGATATATATAATGAATTATGGATGTAAATCATCCTATATGAACATATATAACAAATTATGAATATAAGTCATCCATATGAACATAAATAATGAATTATATATAGATTAAGTTAAACAAAAGTATATTGTAGATAATTTATAACTCCAAAAAGGTACATAACAATATTCTCTACAAATAAATTGTAGTAATGTTTGCTGCCTGTGACTTGCTGCGGCGCGGCACAATTCGATTAGACTTACAAAATTTTTATAATTAAGATTTTGTGTTAAAGAAGTTACTTCGTTTGAATGAGTGACATGTGTACTGTCATCGTGATTAGTGGCTTTCTTCTCTTTTTCTATCTTTTCAACTAATTCTCTCTCTTTTTTTTTTTTTAATTTCGCTTTTCATATCATTCAATTTTGATGTTACACCTGCATTTTGTTGTATTCTACTTCTCATGTCCATTACTCACATAAATCGTGTCACGATTCATTTCCATAAAGACTTTATTTTGATTTTAGTTGGAGGAGAAACTAATTCAGCAGATTAACTAAATTTCGATCATATAGTAAGTAGTTTTTAGTTATATTTTATGCTTTTATTTTTGTTATTAGTCTTCTTTGTTTTGACTTTTTTAGTATCACAAAATCAGTTCATGATTTATTTTCCTACCTCCTAATTTCTTGTTTTAAGTATTGAAAGATCTGAAGTTTCGTATACATCACGATCATGCGTGAAGTTTGCGTAGTTAGGTGGCGCAGATCTTACGTTAGTTCACTAAAAATATTATTCTATGTGTAACCACATAAAATGATAATAGGGCGGATCTAGAAATTACTTATAGTGGGAGTAAATATAAAATAAATCAATAATATAAGGATATTTTTTTTGTGTTTGTTGAAAGACGTTCACATCAATTAACCCAAAACGGCGGCGACGAGGGGAAGCTAATGGAGACTGAAGGAGGACCAGACGGAGGCGAATAAGAGGCCGACGGCGAGGGAGAAGAAGAAGGGGATCTCCGGTGGCGTTTATCGGAAGCGATAAGGAGGTCCCTCGGAAGTAACGAGAAGGGGGAAGAAGACAAAGGGCTTTCCAATGGAATCGAAAGCTCTTCTCCAAACAGAAGCCAAATTCAAAAACAATATAGATCAAAGGTGTTGATTCAAACGGTTAGATTCTTATGTTTAATGATTGTCGATTCAGGTTCCACTTTAACCGAAATGAAGATAAACGAAACCTCAAATCGGAAGTGGAGAGAGAGCGCTCCGGTGCCTTTCAAACCGCCGGCGCAACCATGGAAGCGACCGCCGGAGAATACCAAAACGAAAGGTTACTCCCTCCTCCGGCTCACGAGCGGGGGACAAAGGTATTCAACGATTTCTTTTCTATATGTTAAAAAGGTTAGACTCATGATTATTTTGCGATTGCAAGCATATATCTGGTCTCTCACCATTCCTAGAAATCTAGGGTTTCAACTTGGTAAAATCGATTTGGGTAATTCCTCTCAAATATTGGTATGGAATTTACATCCAATCCTCTGGGTTATTGAGGCTGAGGATTTCATGACTGAGGTCCCCAGTACTTTCACCGAGTTTTTTTCTTATACTCTTTATGATCTCAACTATGTCGGAACTCTGGTTACTAATCTCGTTAGTGCATCATCAGTTACACAGGTTCTAACTCTATACGGGGTCAGGACAAGACTGAAAAAAGCTTTAACAAAGGCTTTGGTGAATGAATTTTCATGCAGAGCCCTTGGTCTCAGGTTATCAAAGGGGAGTTTATCTCCAAAA
>OVAX01001485.1:0-44068 GCA_900406405.1 Lepidium africanum | reverse complement strand
ACACTATATCATCAACATAGATCTGCACCACTATGAATCCTTCAGCATTGTTTAGAGTAAAAAATGTTTTGTCTACACTTCCACGTGTATACCCTCTCTCAATCGAAAATGTGGCCAAACGATCATACCAAGCTCTTGGTGCCTGTTTGAGTCCATACAGAGCCTTGTTGAACTTGTAAATATAATCAGGATGCTTTGGATCTTCGAACCCTTTGGGTTGTTCAACATACACTTCTTCGTGAAAAAATCCATTCAGAAAAGCACTCTTAACATCCATCTGATATAGTTTGAAACCCATATTGCATGCCATTCCAAACAGAAACCTGATAGACTCCAAACGAGCTACTAGTGCAAATGTCTCCTCAAAATCAACACCTTCAACTTGTGAGTAACCTTGTGCAACCAGTCGTGACTTGTTCCTAACAACATTCCCATCCTTGTCAATCTTATTCTTGAAGATCCATTTGGTGCCAACAACATTGACATCTCTAGGACGATAAACAAGAATCCACATATTCAACCGTCTGAATTTTCACAGCTCCTCTTGCATAGATGCTATCCAAAACTCATCCAATAGAGCTTCTTTGTATGTCTTGGGTTCAATCTTTAACACAAAACAAGCATATTCAATTACATCAACAACTTCTTGCTTCTGTGCCATGAAAGCGATAACTGTATTCCCAGCAAGTTGTTTGAAATTAATTTGCTTTCCTCGAGTTTTTTGTCCCCCTGAATCTCACCAATAACATCATTAGAGGAGTGATTCTGATGTACTTAAGGTGGAACAACAATCGGATCTGAAGCACTAACATCATAAATAGATTCTTCAGGCAGTTGAAACTCATCATTCTCATCAGGTAGCTGAAGTGTTAGCCGAAATGTGGAAGCATCATCAAAGACCACGTTTATAGTCTCTTGAACTGTCAAAGTACGATGATTGTATACTTTGAATGTTGTACTTGAATTTGAGTAGCCAAGGAACATACCATCATCACTCCAAGAATCAAACTTTCCAAGATGATCCTTATCATTCAGAATGTAGCAAATGCATCCAAACACGTGAAAGTAATGTATTATCGGAGTTTTACCCTTCCACAACTCATAAGACGTCTTTGTAGTTCCTTTGCGCATGTACACACGATAGATGATGTAATAAGCAGTGTTAACAGCCTCTGCCCAGAAGTGTTTAGGTGCATTACTTCCATACAACATTGCTCTGGCCATCTCTTGCAACGTTCTGTTTTATTTCTCAACAACACCATTCTGATGTGGTGTTCGTGGTGCAGAGAACTGATGATCAATACCTTGTTTAGAATAGAAATGTTTGAATAACTCATTCCCAAATTCTCCACCATGATCACATCTAATAGACTTGATACTATGTCATTCATTCTTAAGTTAAAGTGCCAGAATCTTGAAACTATCCCAATATTCATTTTTCTCTCGAAGAAAACACACCCATGTGTATCTGCTGAAATCATCAACCAACACAAGAATGTACTTTTTCCCAGCAATGCTCTCTACTTGAATATGACCCATCAGATCCATATGAACAAGTTCCAACAGACCCTTGGACTTAACATCCAGAACAGACTTGTGTTGAGTCTTGACCTGTTTTCCCATGCTACAAGGACCACATACAAACTGCTGATCTTTGTCAAGCTTCGACAACCCTCAGATGATCTCTTTGTTTGATAATGTCGCCATAGTTCAAAAATTCATGTGACCTAGACGTTGATGCCAAATCTGATTTTCACTTTCTGCACTAGCAACCAAGCATTGGGAATCGAGAACCCACATATAACAATCATTTCCTGTACGAACGCCCTATAAATAAATAGTACCTTTCACATCAACAGCTCGACATTCTATTCTTGTAAATGTAACATCCAATCCTGTATCACACAACTGACTAATGCTGATCAGATTTGCTTTCAGTCCATCAACAAGGAAACCATTACGAAGTTTAGATTCTGTTTAACTGCCCGTAGTCCATTTACCACGAATTTTTCCTTTAGCACCATCACCAAATGTCATTTTTCCCGGTGTGACTTCCTCAAGCTCTTGTAGAGAAGTTTGATCTCCTGTCATATTTCTTGAGCAACCACTATCAAAGTACCACTTGCTTAGTGAGTTACCCTTATCACCCTTCTCAGCTATAAATGCTACTTGGCAAAACAAATCCATTTTCTTAAACCAAATCTGGTGTCTGTTTTTACCATTGAAGGTAAACTTTCGTTGTCTCCAAATTCGTTAAACCCTAGACTAAAGCTTGTAACACTGATATCTCATATGTCCTTCTTTACAACAATACCAACACTTAACTGGATGAACCCAATGCGATTCATAATACTGAGTCTTCTTAGATTTCCACCCTAGACCAGCTCACTGTTGTAGATGTTGATGTCGTTGACCATCGTTTTGCTGAAAAGGTTTGAATTGATCTACATTCTCTGATGAACTAATAGCCTTCACAAACTTCATCTCTACGGATTTCTTCCCCTTATAACCCAAACCAGAACTTATATTACATGTCCTTCCAATAGTCAACAGATAGTCTAAATCATTTGTTCTTTTGGACAACATCTTGATCTGCTTCATCTGCTCAAACAATCTGCTTTCTAGATCAGCATTCTTAGCTTTGACGTCCTTGACTTCATTCTCAGCTTACTGCAACTTATCTACAACGATATGTTTTTCTGCCATCAGAAGCTTATTTTCATCTTGAGTTTTAACCCAAGAAGTCGTCAACATTTCCATCTGATCTTCTAGAGGCACGCTAAGATCATCATCAGATTCTGACTCGTCTATATTAGCATATTGATGTATGGCAGGAATCTGATTCTCATCAGCCATCTGACTTTCAGAAACAAGATCGGTGTTTTCATCTTCTTCCTCATTATCATTCATTTCCACGATGCCAAGATGAGCTACAAAGTTGTTCATAATGTTTTCATCCTCATCACTGTCAGTATCAGTATCACTCAGAGTTGTGATTGCTGATTTTCCACTCAATTTGGACAAGCATTCGTTCTTGGTATGTCCATGTCCTTTACACTTGTATACAGTCATCTTCCTCCTGACTGATAGACATTCAGATTTAAAGTGTCCATAACCTTGACATTCAAGACACTACTTGTAATCTTTATCAGTTCCTGGTTTGACAGGCACTTGATATTCCTTCCTTTGTCCTCTTTCAGCTTTTCGAAGGAACTTTTTCACAAATAGTTTAACTTGCTCTTCGAGACTTCCAATAGACTCCCTTTTATCAGCTGTTTTTTAAGATACAAGAGCAATACTTTTACATTTGGTTGTCTCTTCTTTTGGTGTGATTTGAAGCTCATACGCTTGCATCATACCAACAACCTGATCGAATCTCATATCGTCAGAATTCTAAGACACTTCTAGAGCTGATCAATGACCATGAAACTTAAGTGGAAGACATCTTAGGAATTTTTTGACCAGTTTCTTGTCCTTATACGTTTTTCCCAAGATTAAACCTTCGTGTGCGAGGGTTGACAGCTTGCTGCTGAATTCTGCAATCCCACAGTCAGATTCTCGAATCGTGTAGCTAGGATATCTATCCGAGTTCTTTTTCACACTACTGGTACATTTAAATCCTACTTTAAGAATATCCCATGCCTCTTTAGCACTTGTACAACCTTGAACTCGTTTGAACTGATTGCTGTGCAGAGAGCTGAAAATAACTGACAGGGCTTTGGAATTCCATTTAGCATACGATTTCAATACAGAAGTCCATTGTTTCTTCGGTTTCAATACAGAAGCACTATCTGCACCTTTAACAACAAGATGTTCCCAATATTCTTCAACCGCAAGCCATGCATCAAAAGCAATTCCTTATATATGCTGAGCCATCTGGACTTTCCAATGTCCATAGTTATCTGGATCAAGCTTAAGAGTTTTTGCCACTACAACCAATTGTTGCTGCAAATTATCCATCTTGTCCTCAGTATCTAACACTTGTAAACACAAACAAACGTTATGCGATGATCCGCTCTGATACCAATTGTAAATGTCAATTCGCAAACTACTCAAGCAAAAAACAAAAGATTCGTTTTATTAAATGTTCTCTTTTCTACAAAAGACAAACACTTGTTGGAATCACTCTACCCTAGAAACCAACCTAAAACAATTTTAACCCTAACCAATAACTTAGGCTCAATTCACTAATCTCTCTAAACTTCTCCCTAAGTTCTTAGAGACTAGGTTTACAATCGACCTCTTTATTTATAGGCACAAGAGACAAACCCTCTTGCCCTAAAATCTCTCTAACGTTTCTCCTTATCAAAAAGGATAATTTTCTTTTTTCCCTCTTGATAAAATCTTCCAAATATTTTCTAACAAACTTGAAGACTTCCTCTTCAAGCTTTCATCTCTCACGTTAATCAAGAAGTCTTGCGGCTTCATTAACTCTCACGTGACACAACCGTGACATCCAAAACAGCAACATCTTCACATTATACTTCTACGATGTGAGATGTATGTTTGAACAGTGAAGACTTACATTTTTTGGTGCTTCTGGAGAAGAAACAGTGCCAAGTTCCCAACATAAGATTTTAAAGCTTGAAAGATGTCGAGGGATAACAATTCGTAACATGAATGATGCTCTTGAAGGATGTTAAGTTTTTCCTTTCAGACGTTTTTATTGAACATTTGGGCTGCACTTAGGAAAACTATACTTTATACATTTGGGCTTGGGCTTATTTTGTCAAAAGAAAGGGCTTGGGTACTGTAATTAAACCCTAAGTTAGAGAAATTGAGGGTTTTGCATATTTTCGCTATATCGCCGGCGACAATCGCGGGGAAAGTTCTGTTTCTTTTTACTCCGGAGTGTAGATAAGCAAAAGGTACAGATGCCTTCGAAGAAAAAACAATCAAAGACGCCATCACGGCTATCTAATGCAGAACTGCCTGCGTCTCCAAGAACTCCGGCGACTTCAACAACGAGTCGAAATACAGATTCTTACAACGACGAAGAACTTAGACACAGTATCGAAGAAGCGTCGGCTGCGTTTCCTTGTCTTATCGGAAAATCTGCCGTAATCGGAAGAGTTGATGATGTTGCATCAGAGTCCATTAGAGGCTCTAAAATTTGGTTATCGGAAACTTCGATGGTCTCTGCTTCCCTCAGCCCTGGTTCCACTGTATCGGTAATATTAAAGCTTTTCTGCTTTGAACTCTTCATAACTAATCAACTGGCTGCTAATTTTTATTCTATTTAAGCTTTGTAATATTGATTTGGGAATTCAGCAAAATATGAATTTCAATTATAGGTATCATTGGCTTCACCGGAAAGTAAATTTTCGCACGAATTCCCACTCAGCTCGATAAAAGCTGAATATGGTGTTGAATGCGAGAGTAGTATAGACGATGAACCAGGGAACTATTTTGTGCTTGCCACCGTTTTCTCTTCTTCAAAGGTCAGATGGTTCTGATTTGAAGCGGACTTTACGTTCTGATTTCTTTTTTCTTTGTTGGAAGAAAGGTTTTCAAAGCTCTTTTTTCTTCAAAATGTTGCAGGTTTTAAAAGATGCTGTTCGTATTTCAGTGAATCTTCGCTATGGGCTTGGTTGTCCTGTTTTGGGCAGGACTGTTTTTGTTTATCCTGTTAGCGGACCTTCTTTAAGTGATCAATGTAATGGAAATAGTGGATCGCATAACAATGATGTTAACCATCTTTCGTTACGTCCCTGCAAAGAGTTGTGTTTGGAGTTGACTTCCGTCAAGAATATGTTACAAGCTAAAAATCATTTTCTTTGTAAAGAGAAGCTTGCTCTTGAAAGTTATCATGAGCAGAACGGAAATGGGAATTCAAGCCCTAAGACGCCATTAAACCTGCAAAAGCTTAGTTCTACTCGTCCCAAATCTCCGGCTTCATCAATCATAGAGGACCCCGTTTTAAGTATTAAGCAGCAGTTTTCATCTGAAAGTTTGATTGATCTACGGGAGGTGTTGAGCAATGAAAATTCGAAAAAGCTTTTGCAGATTTGTGCAAGTTCGTGGCTTTACCCTTGTAGCCTGCTATATGGGAATTTTGTCGCTATACCCATTCTCTCAGAAACCTGTATATTCTGTGTCAGAAGGGCGGATAAAAGGTCATCTGACTCGTCCAATAGAAATCAAGCTTTTATGATAAATCAGGAAACTAAAGTATACCTCTATCATACACTGGACTTAGCATCTGATATTCAAGACAGAACGCAAGGTCTGCAGTTTGATAAATACAACAAAGGAGAAAATGTGGGAAGTGAAATCTCAAAGTTAGGTGGTCTGTCTAAAGAATACGCAATTTTAAGGGACATAATTGTTTCCTCGTCCACGAAAAAGTCATTATCAAGGTAAGTATTGGAATTATTTGAGCAGTCTGACTTTTATATCACCACTTCAGATATTTTAGGCAACTCTATGTAGCCATTCCCTGCTTGAAATCTACTAGTAAACATGGGTCGAAAGTGAAAGAAACCTTCTTATGTGGTCAATCTAAGTATTCCATGTCGTGCTCATTTATCTTTTTGTTTTATACACTTTGTCCTGATGAAACACGTTGGTTTCTGCTGATATGTTTGCTTTACTACTCATAAGAGGAAGGTGATGTAGCTAGGTTTAGTTCATATGGTAGCTTTTGTGAATATACTACTATCTAGTTTTAATTATTTGTATGTTCAAAATTGGCATGATCATTTTTAGTCTTGGTTTGCGACCTACAAAGGGAGTGCTTATTCATGGACCTCCAGGCACAGGAAAGACATCTTTGGCTCGGTCCTTTGCCTATAATACTGGTGTCAAATTTTTCTCTGTGAATGGATCTGAGATTATAAGACAACATTTGGGCGAAAGCGAGAAGGCTCTAGATGATGTTTTCAGATCTGCTAGCAATGCTGCACCTGCTGTGGTTAGAGTTTTGTACTATACTTTATTATATTTCTGATTTTATTGAGATCTTCCGATATTAGCTTGTTACCCAATTAATTGATATCGTCTCTTACCAAGTTAGCTTTTGATGTAATTTTGTTTCTTGTAAAGGTGTTTATTGATGACTTGGATGCCATTGCTCCTGCACGGAAAGAAGGAGGTGAAGAATTGTCTCAGAGGATGGTTGCTACATTACTGAATTTAATGGATGGGATAAGTAGGAGTGATGGCGTTGTTGTAATTGCAGCAACTAATAGGCCTGATAGCATAGAGCCCGCCCTTAGACGGCCGGGAAGACTTGACAGAGAAATTGAAATTGGTAAGACGAAGACCTTGTAAAATATAGACCATCCTCGATGTGGTTCAGATTCTTACTCCCTAATATGTGTTCAATTATTTTATTAATAATATAGGTGTACCATCTTCTGCTCAGCGGTCCGATATACTTCACATAATCCTCCATGGGATGCGGCATGCACTTTCAGACACCCAGGTTGAACAGCTTGCTATGTCAACACATGGTTTTGTTGGTGCAGATCTGGCTGCACTGTGTTGTGAGGCAGCTTTTGTGTGCTTAAGGCGGCATCTTGATCAAAGAACTTCTAGCAATTTGCCTCACGAAGAAGCACCTCTTGGTGTATTTGAGTGTAAAGGTTCTGAGTCCTTCACAAATATGACAGACATATCATCTGATACTTTGGATTCTGCATCATCATGTATCACAATTTCACCCACGACTTCAGGGGCTCAGCATTCATCTAGTTTAAATAAGACAATCTCCCTAGTACCAAACGATATTCAAAACAGTGGCAACTCTTACGCCGAACAGATGCTTAGCAAAGAAGGAGAACATAGCTTAAGTGTAGGATTTGGAGATTTTGAAAACGCTAAGACCAAAATCAGACCTAGTGCCATGCGAGAGGTATGGCCATTTTGATTTTTCCTCCTAGGAAAATTTAGCTTACGATTATGATGAGCGATTCTCAACTCTTTGTAGTATAGTTTCCCTCATTATTAATTCATTTACTCTAGGTTTCTGATGTACTCAGGATGATATCTCTTCTGTCCATTCATGTCATAACAAATTGCATGAATGACAACACCTAATTCATTGTACTGTTATGATAAAAACTCAAACAACATGATTGACTTTCTTTTTATGTTACTTCCTCCATATTTTCTGACTTGATTAGGAACTCTAAAAAACTGTCACTTTTAATTTTTTCGGTGTCTTGGTATTTTTCCTTGAAGATTCATATGTTTGTTAGCTAGAGCTCTTTATTTAGATGTCCCAGTGCTAAGGCATTGCTGGTTGGTGTGCAACTCTCAGGTAATATTAGAGGTTCCTAAAGTTAACTGGGAAGATGTTGGTGGCCAAAATGAGGTGAAAAATCAGCTAATGGAAGCAGTAGAATGGCCTCAAAAACATCAAGACGCATTCAAGAGAATTGGTACAAGGCCACCAAGTGGGATACTAATGTTCGGGCCTCCTGGATGTAGCAAGACCCTTATGGCACGTGCAGTAGCTTCTGAAGCTCGGCTGAATTTCCTTGCAGTCAAAGGTCCAGAACTTTTCAGCAAATGGGTTGGTGAATCCGAGAAGGCTGTGAGGTCGCTTTTTGCAAAGGCAAGAGCAAATGCTCCTTCTATTATCTTTTTCGATGAGATTGATAGTCTTGCCTCAATTAGGGGGAAAGAAAATGATGGTGTTTCAGTTTCAGACAGAGTTATGAGTCAACTTTTAGTGGAGCTCGATGGTTAGTAGCCACAACCCTTCAAATCAATAGCTAGATGTAGATGTCAAATTGCAGGGACCTGATTCCACATATGTCGAACTCAGGTTTGCATCAAAGAGTGGGTGTTACTGTTATTGCTGCTACAAATCGGCCTGACAAGATTGATTCTGCTCTTCTTAGACCTGGTAAACACTTTCTTTCACTGATTTTTTTACTTTATGTTCACAAACGAATTAAAAAGTTCGTTTAATGAAACTGAATGTATTAGAATATTTCAGGACGCTTTGACCGCTTGCTATATGTCGGGCCTCCTAATGACGCTGATCGCGAAGCAATACTCAAAATCCATTTGCGTAAAATCCCTTGCAGCTCTGATATTTGTTTAAAGGAACTCGGTTCCATTACCAAAGGCTACACAGGAGCTGACATTGCATTGATATGTAGAGAGGCAGCTATTGCCGCACTCGAGGTTAGCTTCATTTTTTGTTTTCTTTAACTTTCAGTTTTCGTAAATGTCTCTCAGTCTCTTTATATATTAGGAAAGTCTTGAAACGGAGGAAATAAGCATGCGACATTTAAAAGCTGCGATTAGCCAAGTCGAACCAACAGAGATTCAGTCTTACAAAGCACTGTCTGAAAAATTCCAAAGACTTGTCTATACAGATCCACAAAGAGATGAGGAGATTACCCAAACAGGAAACAAAAGCCGACCTCTATGGTAATAAATCTTTATCCAATCTGTTCAGTATATTTGGAAGTTGTAAGGTACTCACATTGATGCTATTGTCTTTTGCAGGATGCCATTGAGCTCTCTTGCGATGTTTCTTCGCCGCATTATTGGCTCTTAAACAAGATGTTGAAACTAGAAAACGCGGGTAATCTTCATATAAGTACATACATATTATGTTTGTTTAAGTTAGATATTGTTTTCGTTGCGTCTCAAAAACTTGTACGAATCAACAGAACAAATAACATGATGTAAAAAGATCTGGTGCAATGGGAACCTAAAGGACGGCTTTTGCAGAAACAGTAAAGATTCTGTTCAAGAAACATAATTTTGGTTGACCAAGTGACCCACAAAAGTAGTTCATCGTTTTCGATAACAGACAGAATCTGATAACCCTAGGCGGAACAAAAGTGTATGTCTTCTTTCTTAGTTCGGACATAATTCAAAGATTACACTACAGCAGTCCTCATTTGACAAAAACTGCTAAGCAAAATTAGATTGACAAAGGGATGAACACTTAGCGGTTCTACATGTAATCGAACTCACACGCTGTTGACTGCAGAACGCAGTAGTCTATGTATCGACCTAAAAGTAAGTTTCTAACAAAGCTTTTTTAGTCATGCTGGGCAAAAAATCTTTGAAGTCTGTCTCAATAATAACTCGAATTTACAGTAGAAAAGAATCCGAATTAAATGTACAACACACAGCCATTCCCTAAAGCAAAACCATTTGCTCTTTAGTTTCTTGAGGCCAAAGTTATTACAATAACTGATTTACAGTTGAAAGGAATCAAGAATGGCCTGAAGAGTCTTCTGAGAGCTCTGCCATTGCTTTTCAGTAGCACTCACAACAAACAGAACCACTGTATTTCCCTTCGCTGTCGCTTTTGCAAGATTGTGACTTCCCGTGAGCGCGAATGGCGTCTCCAACACGTACTTGTAGTACTGTCATTATTACAATGACAAGAAGACATCAAACAAAAAAGAGATTAGAACTTTCCTCACTGATTGATATTTTAGTTCAGAAAAGCAGCCATTTGTTGGTATATCATTTCATCCTTACCGTTTGATCTCCAATTTTTTCAATTGAAGTCTCCAAAAGTTCATCAGAGTCATAAGAGTTTCCAGTGACAAAAGGACCAAGAGAAGCAATCACTTTCTCAGGCTCACCAAGATCTTCAATGGTTGCATTTGGTTTGTTTGTTAAACGAATCAAAGGAGATGCAACTACTTGAACTTTGCCTTGCTTCTCATTCTCAAACTTCACTTCTATCCATGGCTCTGCACATTTCGGTTGGCAGTAATTACCTGACAAAATGTTGGCTATTCGCAACTGTTTCCAATTCGGCGGTAGAACAAACTGATAAGGCTGAACATTTCCTGCAACCAGGCTAGATTTCAAAGATCATTAATTTAATAGTTAACCAAAACCAATTCATAGTCAAGCCATAATAAGAGATACTTAACTAAACGCAGAACCAAACTATAATTCTTCATAACGGATTCACAATCGAATTCATCAAGTTAACGAACAATGCAGAGCTCGAAGAATGAGATTAGGCATCACCTGCGCGGAGAGCAGGAGTGTCGGAAGGTTTGGCTTTGAAGAGGACAAAGGAAGAATCAGACGGAGACGGTGGTAAGTACGATCCAACTTCCACCTCACGCGCCTCCGATATCGGAGCTTCCTTCAATTGGAGAATTGTCGGAATCGCCACCGCTGATTTCAGCAGTAGCTCTCTTCTCCCTTGTTGTTGTTGTGACGATGCAACAATTACGCCGGTTCTTGTTTTAATCGAAGCTAGGCATTTCGGAGAGACAGTGAAAATTTTAGACGTCGGAACTAGAGACGCGGTCGCCATTTTTGTCAGAATACAAAGCTGAAGTTTGGTTTTGTTTTAAGTGGCTGATAGTTATCAGGTTTTGGTGTTCACTTGGATAAGGCAAAACTGAAGACAAAAGAGTCTTTGGTCCACACAAATTTTTCAATGGCATTTTTAAGTCATTAGAGAAAATGCTATACAATACTCTCCACTCTCAAATTTTATCTAGGTTTTTTTTGGGCTTCGATTATGAATAATATATTCTTATACGAAAGACCAATCCTGAGCCATAAAGATGATTTTTGTTGATGGGGCCAAAACTGAAACTGATTGATAAATTGGATCATAGAACAGAAACATAAAAAGAAAGAAAGACAACACAAAATTAGAGGTTAAATTGAAAGGGAATATAAAAGCTCAATGATGATGATGTGAGTGGGAAGGTCAGGACCTACTAAGAATTATAGAGAATCAATTAAATTCCTTGAGTCTCTTCTTGAGCATTTCCATGGATTTCTTTTTAGCTGTCAGCTTTGTGTTTCTATTTGCCAGGCTTCCAAATATACCGTCTGGAGAATCCTTAAACTTGTCGCATATCGTAGCAACTTTCTTGTAATCCAAAGTGTTGTAGTTCCTCTCTCTAATTACCGGGTTCATGAAGTTCTCGGGTTGGCTACTCGACAACAGATTTATCAGCTGCCTAGCTTCAACCAGATAGCTTCTAAAGCTTCCTTCTCTGTAGATCTCGTTTAGTCCGCTCGAGTGATATCTCTCATCAGCAAAGTTTTCTATCACTCTCAGGTCATGGTTGATGGCTGAGACTGCATTAGCATTGAATCTCTTGATGCTGTCACTGAGGAATGCAGAGACGATGGAGTTTGAGATATGTTCAATAGCCCCTACTCCAACTTTGTATAAGGCCTCCATTGGGAGGATCTGTTGTGCCGTTGACATAACAGTCTCGAGGTATATAACAACCTCATTTATGTACTCGTGTGGGCCTTGAGGCATTTCCTCTGTAATCCAATTTACGTTTTCTGTGAGCTTCATGAACTCGTCCAACTTGGTGTTTACCACATTCAACAAAGCAAGATAGGCTGCATCTCTTGATGTTTTGAGGACAACCTTTGCAGCTAAACTAGCTTGAGGCCTCTCAACTGATCGGCTTGGGATGCCACAAAGTTGAGCTGCATGCCGGAGAAAATAGTCACTGGCCTTTTCGAGGAAAGCTATGTTTGCTGCAATCTGCATAGCTTGAGATACACCAATGGAATTGTTGCTAATAGTCTCGAGGATAACTTCATTCAATACATCAATCAAGATTTTGTCGAGGTACTTCCGCAGTACACTGAAGAAATTAGTGCTCACTCCATAGGACAAGTAATCAACAGATCCTTTTATGTACGACCTAACGATGCGGCATACATCAGGCACCATAGAAGAGAAGGGCGCAATATATGTGAAAGCCGGCATTATATCTGAGGTCTGAAGATTAAACGACAATACATTGTTTTCATAGTCAGCTTCTTTCTTGATTACCATCTGCTGATAAGTGTCTTCTGAAATAGCAGTTACAATTTGCTTTCGACACTCTTCAAGAAGAAGCTCGTGGTATTTATCTCTGCTTTTGTCAAGGGCATCAAGAATTGGACCCACTTCATAGCCATACTGTCTAAGGGTTGTGCCAAGGAGAGTTACATAATCTTTCACCAAAAGCAGATGAGTAGGGGAATCCATTCTGGCAAATTGGTTCTCCAATAACGCCACAATTTTGGAAATAGCTGTTTCCCACATTGTCTCAACTTGATCAGCCGATAAGAAATCTCCAGCTGTCCTAATGACCCGATCCTCCACAATGAAGTATCCTGCAATCTGAGCAAGAAATGTTTGGTATGATTCAACAAATGGCTGTGTATAGGAGATCTGCAGATCTGAAGTGAGCTGTAGTTGCCTATTCTTAAAGTAATAGTCACGGAAATGTTCTGGGACTCCAAGTATAGTGTGGATATGATATGCTCGATATAGAGGTGTCAGATTAAACGTTAAAACTGAATCTTGTTCCGAGTCTTCAACATCCAAAGTGTATGCTGATTCTCCTAATCCCCCTGTATTTTGTTCCTCTGCTTTCCTCTGACGTTCCAGCATTTCTTCTTCCCTCTGGCGAGCTGAAGCAGTGAGGCCAATAGCAGTCTGTCCAATATTTTTCGAGGAACTCCTAATGTGAACAAGCCATTCATTAAATTGGCTGCACACCTTCTTCTCAATGTGTGACTTGATCACTGGGATTCTTCTCTCTATAGCCAACTTTAGAACCTTTAGTGGGATAACTTTCAGGTAGTTCTTCTCAATCACATCCATGGTTTTCAAGGCATGGTAAAACTGACCTTCAGATAGGTAATTGTTACATTTAACACACAGCTCCAGTGCTTGAACGCAAATCTTTGACATTTTGATAGCTTCAGTTACATTCTTCTTGACTGCATAAAACTCGAGAAGCTCTTCCAGTTTTACCAATAAGGCACTACCCACCTCTTGCAAGCGGAAATTGTCACTTGCTAGGTCACTCTTCAGCTCTTCAGCATCAACTAGCACACCACGGAGCTCATCAACTGCAACAATAAATTCTTCGTAGTGGGTCTTGCATAGATCCTCAATTTCAGCCTCCTTCTTCCTCGCCACGTTTTTGAGCTGATGAACGAGAGGTTCAGGCCGCCCCATTTCAAAAGCATGTCTAACAAGAGGACCCACATCATCTCCATTTCCAATCAATGTTGCAAGAACTAAGTCCTCCCCTGTATCTCCATTCTCTGCAACAGTCCTCCTTTTTGGTTTGGCCTCCATCATTCTGACAGAAAAGCAATATCAAGGCAAACATAAGAAGACAAGGTTAAGAAAAGCAACTTAATCAGATGCAACAAGCAAATGAAGGCTTGAGGCTATAAGATTGTCTTTAAAGCCATTTGATGTAGTAACCACGTAATAGAATGTAAATTGGATACACACAAAAACCTCGAACTGATACACATACGCAGGTAAATAGACTTGGAAGATAGAAATTAAGAGTATATACACCATTCTAACAGTATTTAAGAACACAATCAATTAGATGTTTATAAAACAAAAAGTAGTAACTCAAGCCATCTCAGAAAACCCAAAACTTCGACGCGATCTATTGAGAAGCATAACAGTCAATTAAAGCGGTGGGCCAAAACTGGAAAAACTCATCTGCAGTACAAAATTAATCGAATCGTAAATTTTAAAAGGTTTGAGAGTCGCAAAAGGATGAAAATACAGAAACAGAAACCTGAGCAACAAACAACATGGAAAGTATGCATAATGAGAATCAATGCAAACATTTTTTTCCAGAATGGTAACAATAATAGCCAAATTAAGAATGTCAGAAATTAGAATTACCACAATCAACAGATCCTGAACAAATCTAAAAACCCTATCGCAACGAGAATGTCAGCATTCGCCAGATCAAAGTTCAGAACACGAAATCCCATAAAGTAAAACCAGGAAAGTGATCAACAAGCGTGATCCTTAACGGTTACAAATGGTCATCATCTATAACAACAACATAATCGAGCTGAAGATCTAACCGATAGAGAGAACGAAGAGACTGCGAGCTTCAATTCAGCGAACAACGGAAACTCAAATTGTAATAAGGTAAAAAATATGATTGCGAAGAAGACGTAGAGGCTGGAATCGTTGAAGGAGATAGATAGGTGTGAGTTTGCTTTAATTCTCAGTATTTTGCTTTCCAAAGTAGAAATTGTCATTTTAGGGTTAAAATCGGTATATGACTTTGCTAACGCTGATTTGAGAAATAGATAACCGGATGGTTGTACCGGTACGGACACACTAATTATATTGCTTCTGGACCAATATTTACCTCATTGGGTCGATAGATTTTTATTGGTTAACAGAAGTATTTGAATCAAAGCCCAACTAATTCTCACAAAATAGTACCTATGATTAATCTGATTGCAGATTTTCTAATAAAATCTAAGACATGATTTTTTTTTTTTTTTTTGGACGAAAGACATGATTTTTTTTTATGTCAAACATCAGCAATTTAGTTTATAGATTTGATCTACGGATTTACGCCTTGTTCAAGTCGTCTCTGTCATAAAATTATGTCAGCTTGGTTACAAAAGAAAATTCTTTCACATAGATGGTTTTCATAGCTGCCAAATCACAAAAGTTCAATATAATTGTATCTTAAGCATTTTCTTAAAACGATAAACCATGCTTATTGAAGGCCAAACGTATTAAGTTTGTGTAAGAATTGGACCAAGATTTACTCAAGACGAAAGCTAACACTTCTTACGCACAAATTGAAAATACAACATGATGTTGTAATATAAACGAGATCGTATATCGACATTCCATAAAAAACGTGTTATTAGAGTAAAACGAAACTATGGACACTAAAGCATATGAGAATAGGGCAACAAAGGTTACTTCTACAACAAGTAACTTAAGATCTGTTATGTACCCTCGCAAACAAGCCTCCTTTGATCCTAAGCGTGACAGACAATAGAATCTCAGGACGCTCCTTCCGAGGAACCTCAACCACAAACCTCTCTAAAACCGCAGCTACTATTGATTTCATCTGAATATAAGCCATCTCTTTCCCTAAACACATCCTTGGACCCGCGTGAAACGCAGGGAACTTATAAGGATTCTCACTTCTAAAAGCACCACTTGTTTGATCGATCCACCTCTCGGGATCAAAGCGTCCACAATCTTTCCCCCAAACACTCTCCATCCTCCCCATAGCAAATGCATTATAGGTTATTCCCCAAGCTTTTCCAACAAATGTCCCATCAGGCAATACATTGTCCTCAGCAGAACTCATTGTGTCCACTGGCACAGGCGGATACAGTCTTAGAGATTCTGTTAAGGCTGCGTGCAGATAATTCATCAGTTTCAGATCTTCAAACCCGTAAACTTCACCGATTCGCTTCCCTGTACGTGCTCGGATCGAGTTTAGCTCTTGTAGAATCTTATCTTCCACTTCTGGATGCATAGAGAGTAACCAGAAGAACCAGCTTAAAGCAGAGGATGTTGTGTCTCGTCCTGCAAGTATGAAGCTTATGACAATGTCCCGTAGAATCTCCGGAGAATTCAACTCCTCGTTGCTCATAAATCGAGATAGTAAATCTTCCTTCTTGTCACTTGGTCTTCCTCTATAAATCCTGTTACTCACAATCTCGTCTGCAAATTTATGCACGGTCACGATTGATTCTCTCAGAATTCTCTCTGATCCAATGTTGAGTTTCTTTTTAATCTTCCATGAAATTGGAACCACAGACTGAAACCGCTCTGAGATGATCGTCGCCGCCGTCTGGAAGGCGCGCATGAAGTTTACACCGGCGGCTTCGTCGTTGCCAAGGCAAGCAGAATCCACCCCGAAGGCTAATTTACAGATGTTATCGAACGTGAAACGCTCCAATATATCTTGAAGATCTATCAAATTTCCGGCGGCCGCCGCTTCTGCTAACACTGGAACAAGCCTGGAAGGATAAAATTCTCAATAACAAATATGTGATGAAATTGAAAGTCAAAGTTGAATCAAACCTAGTGTTGATTTCGACGGTGACGTTAGTCATAATGAAGTCATGGAGAGACTTAGTACTGAATTCATAGCTTGCGGTCTTCCTCTGTTTCCACCACATAGCGCCATCGGAGTTGAAAATCCCACGGCCGAGAAAATCCTCGAGAATCGAGATCAACCTCTCGCCTTTAGGAAAACTATCGAATTTCGTCTTGAGCATGTATTCGACGTTCGCTGGATTCGCCGTCATGACGAATTGTAGTTTTCCTGGTCGCCGGAAAATCGCCGTTTGGGTTGGGCATCGGGACAAAGTGTCTACAGTCCAGTCGAGGAATCGGTGACGGTTTTTCACTAGACCAGGTAAGCTTCCGACAATCGGGTACGATTCGAAACCGAATTCAGAAGAAGAATTCCTTGGGAATACGAAGAAGATGAAGATAGGGAAACAGAGAAAAAAGCTGAAGATGATGTAAAGCTCCATTTTTTATTTGTCTTCTTCTTTGAGTTGCTTTTTCTACCGACTCTTTAGTGGTTGGTATTCCGGTACGTTCCAAACCAGACGTGAACCAAACCAATCAAGTTGAATGGAAAAAAATCAGAATCTTGTTCCAAGTCTTCAATATCCAAAGTGTATACAAATTCTCCATTTTCTGTAACAATCCCGCTTTTTGGTTTGGCCTCCATAATTTGGACAGAAAAGCATTATCAAGGCATAAATAAGAAGACAAGGTCAAGAATAAACAATTCAATCAAATACAACAACAAGCAAGCAAAGGCATGAGCCTATGATATTAGAGCTATTTGATGTGGTAACCACTCAATAGAATGTAAAAATTAATACACACAAAAACCTGACCAGATAGTCTGATACACATAAGCACCTAAGAAGACTTAGAAGATACCTTTGAAACAGTATTTAAGAACATAGAAAATGACCAAAAAAATACTCAATTTACACAAAATAGCCAAATTAATACTATACTTACAAATTTACTAAATTAATACTGAATTTGCGTTGACTGAGCCAATTTAGACACGTTGACTAACGGTGTTACTGTTCACGTTTATAAAAAAATAGTAAACTTTCAAAAATGGTTAAATTAATACAAAACTACATATTTGCCAAATTAATACTGAACTCACCGTTGACTAAGTCAATTTAGGTACGTTGACTAATGCGACATCTGAACCAAAACCGACCTAAAATTTTGGGTCTCAGGTAGGTCCCGTAACAAAAAAAAAAAAAAACTTAATAGGTTCTCTTCGATTATACCTATGGATATAGGGTAATACCTGAAACCAAAATGATACCCAAACAGGTACCCGATTAACCCAAAAAAAAGCTCTCTATTCTCACAAAATTCTGAAATACATGTACTTGTTCGGGTTTTGTTTGAATATTTAAATACTTAGATATTTTTTAGTATTTAAATACTTTTTAGATAATTATTTTTTATTTAAATTGTTCATTTGCTCTAAGAATGTTTATTTGTTCTATGGTTTAACTTTGAATATGAGATTTAAATCTAAGAGCGAATAAAAAATAATACTAATAGCATAATAACAAAAATTAACATGATTTATACTTCAAAAAAATGTAGCCGAATGGTAAATAATATATATTCAGTTCAGTTCGGGTTTGGTTTTAAAAAAGTTTAGAAAATATTATATTTATGACCAACTTATAATTTTATTAATTTTTTGACAATAAAATGTAAAAAAAAAAAAATTAGTTAATTTTAGTTAAAGATGGTGTATTTTTCATGTAGTAAAGGTATATTTCTATATTTTAATTAAAATATTAGTTATGTTTATGAATATCGGTTAATTTTATTCGGTTTCACATAATTCGGGTTTGGTTAAGTTCAAGAAAAGTTAATTCGGTATTGAAGATTTCATTCCACTCGAATAATTTTATATATCGGTTCGGAATTGGTTTCAGAAATTTCAGTTTGGGTTTGGGAATTTTCGCTTGGTTCAGGACTTATGCCCATGCCTATCGATACTCGACATTTTAGGTCAGTTTTTGTTTGAATGTCATGTTAGTAAACGTACCTAAATTGGCTCGGTCAATGGTAACTTCACTATTAATTTGACAAATATGTAGTTCAATATTAATTTGGCCATTTTTGAAAGTTTACTATTTTTTCTAACGGTGAACAGTAACACAGTTAGTCAACGTGTCTAAATTGGCCCAGTCAACATAAGTTTAGTATTAGTTCAACAAATCTGTAAGTTCGGTATTAATTTGGCTATTTCCCATAAGTTGAGTATTTTTTTTGGCCATTTTCTCTTTGAGAACACAATCAATTAGATGTTTTATCGTACAGATGGCAGTAACACAAACCAAACCATCTCAGAAAACCCAAAGAAGAAACAAATGTGAATGAGTTTACTAGCTTCTGCTTTACTGAGATAGACTCTAAACAAGAAGATAATGGCGAACTCTGAATAATGGGATTAATATAACAATCAAAAGGCTGTAACACTCTTCTTATAGATAGATAGACTAAGGTCAGATAATTGGGCCTAGCTTAAAACGTTCAAGCTTTTAAAATTGGAGTGATTTGATCCACAAAGGTAGATAAAAGATGTGGGCCACATCCACCAAGAGAGAGACAATTGAGGTCTGGATCTTTTAGATGTGGGCCTTCAATAATTTGGGAATATTGGATCAAAGCTTAAAATACCAGTCCATCTTGGGGAAAGTCAAACTTTATGAAACCCTAATCCTTGCAGTTATATATGAGGCGGCGGCTTCACCAACTTAAGAGAATTCGTTTTTAACATAGGTAGCTTTCGACAAAGATTTTGACTCGACGAGGTTGTGATAAGTGGAAAGGCAGATGGGGGCGTTATAATGATTTTCATTAATCTTTTAAACGTCATATGGATACATATACATACAATCACAATCTGTGTTTAAGAATAACTGTTTTACCAACTTAAAACAAAACAAACATTGTTAACTAACTAATTTCTCACGATATATTGATGAAAGTAGACTAATAGTCCCCCTCAAGATGGAGTGTAGATTGAATATACACCCATCATACCCAAAAGAGATCTGAACTGAGTCACATATATGGGCTTGGTAAGAAGATCTGCAATTTGTAAATCTATACGAACATGAGACATCTTCAAAACACTTTTGGTCTACTCTTTTTCAAACCAAATGACAGTCCATTTCTATATGTTTGGTCCTGTCGTGATAGACATGACTGTTAGAGATATTTATTGCTGCCATATTATCATAATACATGGTGATTGGACTTGGAGTTTTGATGCGGAAGTCTCCTAGCAGCTTCAATAACCATTCAATTTCACATACATCATCTGCCATGCTTCTGTATTCTGCTTCTACAGAGGATCTAGAAATTGTCTCTTTCTTTTTCAATTTCCACGAAATAAAAGAATCGCCAAGGAAGATAGCATACCATGTGACTGATCTTCTTGTGTATGGGCAAGAACCCCAATCAGCATATGCATAAGCTTTCATTTCTAAGGATGGAGATGAAGAATAAAAAAAGACCATGTCATGCTGTTCCTTTTATATAGTGCATCAATTTCAGTAATGCTTGTTGATGAGGAACACGTGGCTTAGAGCAGAATTGTGCTAGTTTATGGACTATGAAGCATATATCTGGACGAGTTAGAGTCATGTATATAAGCTTACCAATCAAGCTTCGATATGCTGTAGGATTAGCTATTAACTCTCCTTCATCTTTTGACAGTTTCTGATTTGGCTTCATTGGGATTGAAAATGGTTTGCAACCAAGTAAACCAATTTCATCCAGAATATCTAGATCATATTTCCTTTGACAAATGAAGATACCATCTTTAGATCTTGCTATTTCTAGATCAAGGAAGTAACGAACATCACCTAAGTCTCTAAGTTTAAAACACTCTTTGAGGTGAGTTTTAAGTTGTTTTGCAGCTTTGTCATCATTGCTTGCTACCACTATATCATCTACATACACCAACACAGCCACAAAAATTGAACCATTTACTTTAGTGAATAGAGTGTAGTCAGAACCTGATTTGTCATAGCTGAGTTTGATTAAAGTTTCAGAAAACTTCAAGTACCATTTTCTTGATGTTTGTTTGAGCCCATATATTGACTTGTTGAGTTTACAAACTGATATATATGTGTTTTAGTCCATTTTAGGAGCATTATTCAACATGTTTTGCATTCATATTCATTAAATTTTCATCCCTTAGAGTCCTTTGGTTCATATTGCATACATTTCATTTGCATTGTATACATACTGCATATGGAGTCATTTTAGGTACTTTGGAGCAGCTAAGGACGGGAACATAGTGAACTCAACTGACAAACTCGACCAAACCCACCAGAGCACTTTGAATTATCAGAATTCGGACACCAGTACAGCAACTCGACCATATAACTTGACCAATAATACGTTGAGTTGTCTTTCCGTGTTTTGTCTTTTTCTCTGCGTTAACCTTTACTAGGATTTCATGTAATGACCTATAAATACACTTTTAGTCCCCAAAACACATACCATGCTTTATTTCCAAATTTGGCTTAGTTCCAATGAGTTTTTCTCTCATTTTTCATGTGTTGAATGCTTGATTTAATGATAATTAATTGAGTTTTAGTTTTTGCTTCTTTTATCTTTATTTTTTTATCTTTCCAACATCTTTCTAATTATGTTCTTCATTTTAAATTCTAAGTTTATGCATTTGCTTATGAGTAGTGAGTAGATGCATTAGGATTAATGAGGAAATGGGCTAGATCTTTGTGGATCTAGGGATCATAACACTTGCTTAAGCTCTTTCATGTTTAGATCTCTCTAATCTAGGTGTGCTTATTGCTTATTTCAACTTGATCGCTTAATATTCGATCTTTGCTTTCCTCAACCACAAGGTGTTTGTGAAAATGCTTAGAACCTAGGCTTGGAATTTTTATCTATAACCCAAGGGATTGGTTGTTTAGAGAGTCTATTGGCATATTTAGGTTGTTTATTAATGCCAATCCATGTGTGGTTTGCCTATGAGAGTTGGGTCAAATTGCACTTTGGGTTGTGTTTAAGATTCATGAGAATGGTGTCGATTGTTTGTATCTATTGCCGAGATGTCATCTTAATAGGTTGTTAAGCAAGTGTATGGTCCCTAGCTAAGCTAAGATCAATAATCCCAGCTCCTCATGAACTCATCTTCATCATTTTTATTATTATTTGTTGTTGATGTTCTTAATTACTGCTTAGTATCATTTCACTGCTATGTTTATGCTTTGCTTTAGTTTTTATTTGGTTGCAAATTCACTGCTTTATTCTGCTTGGATTGGAGTAGTTTAACATACCTTAAGTGTTAGCAACACATAGTTGGTTCGATAACCTTATATGCTACAAGGATTTGATAACTTTTTGATATCTTGTTATCACAAACTGCATTTTTTGGTAATGAGTCCCCCCTATTTTGGTGTGTAGCCTGGAGGTAATTACGTATATATCTCTTCTTCCAAATCTCCTTAAAGATTAGATCTACCTAACTGCCTATATCGATGAGGATCTGAGATACATCGCAGTCGGCTACTCGTAATTTGACGACTAGCGGGTCGTTATGTGGGAAGCTTACTCCTTCAACGTCCTTGGTGGTGAATGTAACTTCCGAATCGACCGGTCCTAAGCTTTCTTGGACCGGATCTAGGTTGACTGTTGCTACAGCCTTCCGTTCATACCTCTTGATTGATCTTATCAGGTCGTCTTAAAATTGTAATCCTCCCATGATTACATTGACCTCTACTCTTGGGGATTCTGATTCTTTGGTCTCCCCATCTTGTTTTTGTCATTTTGGTTTGTCTTTGGCATTGCTATCTTGGTTTGCCGCTTTGTAAGCCGCTTCTCACAACTCGGCTTTTTTTCACTTTTGTGCCTTGAACTTCTGAGTTTCTTCTTCCGAAAGGTTCAACTCTCCTTTGATAAATTTTTCGGCAAGTAGTTCTTGTAACTATTTGTACTTAAAAGTGGAGTGACCGTAACTATTGTGAAAGGCACAGTATTCACTTCAGTTGTAAGTGTTGTTGAACGACTTTTCATGCGCTGGGCTATCAGTTTTGCCGACTTGGAAAGGTATTGCCGAGATCACTTTTCCTCTGTAGCTATGTTGTCTCGGCTCATGGTATTCTTCTTTTGACTCTTTATCTCTCGAGTCTCGATGAATTTTTTGTGTTCTGGTGAGGATTTGCTTTTCCTCCACGTAGTCTGCATGCCTCGCTGCTCTGCATAGGGCATCCGAGATCGTACTAGGATGATTTACAAAGAAATCTCTCTGCAGGGCTTCGTCCGTAACTATTCCGGTTCTTAAAGGCTCAATGGCCATGTCGTCGCTAACTTTGGCTTTAGTCAAGATTTTCTTAAATCGTCCGAGATACGACTTTAAAGACTCGTCAAATCCTTGCTTCAGAGACCGTAGCTCCACTGTAGAAGTATCTTGGTTGACGAATAGGGCGTATTGCTTCATGAATAACTCGGCGAGTTGATTGAAGCTCTCGATCAATCCAGTTGGTAACTTGGTAAACCATACTAGGGCATTACCGGTTAGATTCTCGGTGAAGAGTTGGCAGTAAGTTGCGTCTTCCTGGTCGGGATTGTAGGTGGTCTCGTTCATCATGATGTTGAAAGCACTCATGAATTCGATTAGGTCAGTAGTCCCATCGTATGTAGGGCACCTTATACTTGGTCCTCGATTTACCGAGACTCTCTTTAGCCTTGGTGCGAAGGGCGAGTTTCGAGCTTGAGCTAAAATTCGCCTAATCTCTGGTGCCGAGCTGGTAGCATGATGGAACTGAGACCGCATGTCCTCTATCATCCTGTATACAACTGCTGCGTCCATTGTAGTCAGTGTTTGCTGCCCTAATGTGTTTGGCGTTGTAGTCTGCCCTGGTCCGGTCACGTTGGTTTGTTGTGGACTCGGAACAGTTCCGAATAGATTTCTTTGGACGCTAACTAACACTTCTCCGTCTAGATGGGAGGCTACTTTCATTTAGACGAGACTCGATTCTGTCGAATCTTTCTGAGTGTCTTCGATCGGAGGCTTTGAATTGCGCTATCATGTTGCGCACCAGATCTTTGATTGAAAGTGGTTCTTGCGGCGGACCGGGGAGGGCGTCGACTTCCTGAGAGTTTTCTTCTCCTCCTGAGTTTGAACAGAGTTTAAGGACGATCCGAGAGTCAGATTAGTGTTTTCTTGGAGGTTAAGGTTCCTCCTGTCGGGTGAGCTGACAGTTACTTCGTCTTCCACCATCCTTTGTTTCACGTGCACTCTTTGCTCATGTGTAAAGAATTCCTTCGATGTCGTTCCCACAGACGGCACCAACTGTTTGAACCGGGTCTAGCACAAGGAGCTAAGTCCATGATTCTGATTAAAAGAGGGAAGATCGGGCAAAGATTCTTTTAGGGTTTTGGAGAACAAAAAGTGTATTGTGAATAGGATAGTTGTCGAGTACAGAATATTGTTTAATGTCTAATGTCAAAAAGCGGATCCCTTCTTTGAGGACCTACCTCCTCTATTTATAGACCATAGAGGCGGTTACAAAGTGAATTGGATAAAGGAAAATATACAAATTTCTAGATAAGACCATACCTAGAAAATTATTGCTGGATTTTCAGAAATTTTCCATGTCGGAATAGGAAAATTTCCATTTCTTTGTTTGCTGACGTGTTGTCCGACTTCTTTCAGGCTTCAGCGCGCTTCCGGGAAGAAAATCTTCTGAGTTGAGACTTTGATAAATTTGCCAGAGTTCAAAACTTAGAATTTGACCCATTGTTTCTGTGGACCGAACTAGGATTTCGGATCCACCTCCAACAAGTACCCTTTCTTTTGAAAATTGGAAAAAGAAAATTTGCAATAGGGATACTCTTAAGAGTTTATTTTAAAAATATTGTTTTCATTTATATTTTTATAAAATAATCTTAATAATCAGTATATTTATATTTTTGAAATAATTTTAATGTAGAAAAATTATATATTTCTAAATATTATATATTTAAGAAATTGCTACATTAATATATTTACAATAATTAGTTATATTTTAGAAAAAATTATTTAAGTAGATAAATATGAAACATTATGTTAAAATTTAAATAAACTATTTTTTTTCTTTTCAAAATGACCCGTGTTATATGCACAATACATGTTTTTTAAACATGACTCGTGTTATATGCACAATATATATTTATATATGTCTCAATAGAAAAAATTATGCATATATAACTTTTATATTTATTAACATATAGATAAATTAATAATCAATTAAAAAAATATAGTTCTAGCTTTATTAATTTGTAGATATTTTGAAGAAAACTTTGATAGCAATTGGTTAATTTAATATTATGAACTAATAAAATATATCAGAAAAAAATTAAACAAAACTTATGAGTTTTGTGGAAATTATAAATTTTATAACTTTCAATTATTTAGTATCTAAATGAATACTATATAAGGTGAATAATGTTGAAATTAATAAAAAAAATTTGTTTAGTTAAAAAAATGCTATGAAATTTGTTGACCAAAAAAAAATTAAAATCCAAAACGTGACTATTAAATACTTGGAAAACAAAAAGTTGAAGTAGTCTCAAACCTTAACTATGAAAGCATGTGTTTCACCACCTCTCTTGGTCCAAATTTTGTAGCTTTTAACTTCTCTACACATAAAATAACACAAAGAGACTTAATCAAATATGTAAACAATAAACAAAAGGTCAAAATTTTAATATCATTTATTCTTGTACATGATTCAACTTTGGAGAGATCGATATCGTTAATTAGTTCAAGCCCCAAATCCCTGGAAGAAATCATGACACTTAATATTCAGAGTCAATATAATGTACACAAATCAATTTACGAAGATTTGCAATAATAATAAAAATTAAAACTTTGTCAAATAATGATAAAATGTCACATAAAGAAGAATAGTGTACATTATTATTTCTTCCATAGAAAAGAAGATCATCGATAGCATACTTGAAATTGAGAAAAACAAAGATATTTAGGAAGTATAATTCTTTAATAAATCTCTTCCTTAACAAATTAAAAGAATAATTTTGGAATCAAAAATTTTAAAAATACATAATAGACATTAATCTATACTCTTTAAGAGAATTTGAGAATGATTTACCATGAATATGAGACAATTGTTACCGTTTCTATATCTGAAATCAAACACTAAAGCTGATAACACAACATTAAAAATTTGATAGCATTGCTACAAAATTCTTGGAAAAATCATGAACCTAAACTTGTGATAATAAAAATAATCCAAAATTAATGTAATCACCTTATCAAATTGGTGATGTATGCCGAATCCTTAGAATATCATCCACACCTGAACATAAAAGGAAAAATAAGTTAAGATAACAAAAGTTTGTCTCACTTATATCTTTCAGAAATGTAATAGCTTTAGGTAAAGAGAAAGAGAACTGGAAAATTTTGAATATGTTAAAGCGTAACAAAGAGTAATATAAAACCGTTATGTAACATGTGTATTTATAAGAAAAAAATTAGGGTTATTGATTTCGATATAAAATAACAAACTGAATATCTCGAACTTATTTGAAGATATAATTTATTCTTTTGAATATAGTAGATACTAAATAAGATGAAAACTAAATTTATGTGTAATTAATAAGGGCAGAAGATTCGATTGTTAGAAAGATATCAAATTAAAAAATTTGGTAAGAGTATTAAATAGATTAATATATCCCTACTGCTAGGATTTTCTTTTGTTTTAGATCTTTTTATCTTTTGTGTCGAGTTATGAGATGTCTTCCCTTTTCTTTTTTTGGTGTTGTCTTGGTCATGTTTAGGTGGTTTTAATGGTGTTAGGTTGACGATTGATTATTCAGATCGGTCATTTTTCCATGTGCTTCACCATAATCAGAGACTCTTTCTTTAGGATTCCTTATTGTCCGTTGTTTCATCTTTGATAGTAATTCTTTAAGTGCTACCACAATGCCAACGTGGTTAAATCTTGAGGCGTTGAAGTTTTCGGAGTAGCAAATCGATGGTGTTTCCTCTAAACCATTTTCTGGTGTTAACTTCAATCCTGGTGGAACATATTTGGTTGTTTGTTGGTTGCAAGAGGTTTGGACAGGAGAACAGCATTGTTTTCCTTGCCGTTTCATCAGAGGCGGTTACATGGTAGTGTTCCCAGTAGATCGACAGGTGGCAGAGCCATTCACGGATGCGCGGCTACTTAGGATCTCGATCCTTCCAAACTAGGGTTAATGCTTCTTGGGTCATTGTTGGACTCATTCTCATATTATTTTTGTTTGTAATATCTATCTTGTGGCTTTTAGGCCTTTTAATAATATTACTATTTTCAGACGTCAAAAAAAATTAGTTTTTTTTTTGTCACCGTTGGATCGACAAGGTCCGATCCATAGCTTAAAGTCCACCCTTAAAATCTCTTTTTTAAGCTACTATAATGCAGCGGGTATGAATCAAACCCTAATGCCAAGTCATTAGCTGGATCATCCTAACCACGAGACTGAGACCAACTCGGCAAAAAAAAAAAAAAAAGTTTTTAAGGTACTTAAATGATTACATATACTAAATGATATATACGAATATTATTTTAGTTGTTTTATAAACTTTTAAAATACCATAGATATGTTTAAGGTAATAGATTATATACTATGGTCGATTTTTGGGTTTTTATGTTATTACTTCGAATCTTGGTTTTCTACTGCAGCTTAACAATAACCATATTTGGTAAGTGTTGAGATATTTTAGCAACATTTGAAAGATGAAAATATGGTGCATTTTATAAAATTATAATTAAGGATAATATAAATTACAGATTTTTAAGAGAAAATTTGCTTTTTAATTATTCGATGGTGAGATTTTGAGTTTATGGATATATTCTATTTCAGAAATTTGTTTCCAGTTATATAATTATTATATATGATTTTCTGAGATATAAAATATATTAAAGAAATATAAATTTCAGAAATGTATTTCTCAAATTTCATGAAGTGTATATATTTGATATAATTCTAGAGTCTTTAAATTTTTGAAATATATAATTATATATGAAAATTTTATATATAATTTTTATAAACTCCTTAAATATTAAATGAAATATATAATTATAGATGAGAGTTCAAACTTTTATAAAATTTTATATTATATTTTTTTTTCTTGATTAAGATGCAATATTTGCGATACTTTAATAATGGAAAAATTTAATAATTACGAAAATAAATTGAAAACAATAAATAAGGAAGTTAAAAATTATTTAAGGGATTTAAGAGATAATTAAGGAATATCCGGAATAGAGTGTATGATAGTAAAATAGAGTGTCATGTATTAAATCAAAATTAAAGATATTACTTGACTATCTTTTCCTTAATTTTTGAATTATTAGGAAAACAATATAAATTCGAATGTCATGGCTTGTAAATAAATATTAAAATAAAGGTTATACTCTTAAAAGCTTACCATTTTATTATATAGTAGATTATCACAACATATATATATAGAATTGGTGGAGCCTTGAACACAAGAAGATAAACACTCAATCTATATATACAAAAAAAAAAAATAAAGATTCATGAATCGAAGTCTGCATCTATTCCCAAAATTAGAAACCTTTCAAAATAACTGAAACAACACCATACCTTCAAATTTCATTTGCAAAATTAGAGATCGATTAAGGTCAGTTGTGAATTATTTAAGACGGATCAAACATCAATTTTCACGAAGAGCAATCGAATAAAAAAAAAAACTAGATTGGATCCATTCAACAATAGCAAAAAGAATGAAACATAATCGAATAATTAGGAACGTATAAGCGAGGAGATAGAGAGAGCGAACCTCATCTTTCAACATATGAAGCAAGATGGTTTTACCAAGATTATCGAGTCTCAAAAACAAGATCTTAGGGATTGAACATCTTTTTCGTTTCACCTTTTGAGCTTATAAGATTCAACATTCGTAATTGGAGCAGTCCTTTGATTTTGTGATTGTTGATGCGAAGATGATGCTTCTTCTTTGGGATATGTTTCATAGATTCCTTTGTCATTTTGTTTCGTCATCACCTTTGTCATTTCGTTTCTTTATCACTAGAGAGAAGACAAAGAGGCAAAGAACAAGGATAATACGAAACAAGATTCGTGATGAAACCTAAAATTAATCCACTCTATTTACCTTTAATCAACGGTAGATATATTTTGGTTTCATTTAATTGAACAGCTCGCAAATGACAAGGCTCGGACTGTCCAGCTCTTAAGCATGGCAGCCACCATGTCCAATAGAGGGGCGTAATCTGATTTCTATAACCTTCAAGGTAGTAGCGAAAGACCTAACTACTTGACCGGAAATGTGCCCATTTGGAAACCCATAACACTCATTTCATCAATCTGAGGAGGTGGAACCACTTCCAAGAAAAGGGTCGACTTATCTGTATTTATGCTTAGACCGGAAAGGAGCTTGAAGTCCTCTAAAACTGCCATGATAGTCTGGAGAGCAGAGGCTGAACCGTCGAAGAAAATCATAAGATATTCGGCAAAGGCAAAGCTGGTAACTTGTGGATAGAGTCCCAAAGGATGAAAACCGATACTTCCAGAATCAACCTTGTCTTTCAGCATGTTGGACAAAATCTCCATGGCTATTACAAACAAGGTTGGAAAGATTGGGTCTCCTTGTCTCATACCTTAGCCTCCTCTAAAATACCCACACATTTCTCCTTTGATGTTGATGGAAAATGATGTGATAGTAATGCATTGTGTAATCCAATATAGGATATGAGGAGGGAAGTTTGCTGTCTCAAGAACCGTGATGATGAAGTCCCATTTCACGCTTTCGAATGTTTTCCTAAGATCCACTTTCAGGAGACCTCTAGGCGATACGTTTCTCCTACTAAACCCTTGGACCATTTCTGATGCAAAGAACATTTTCCAATAGGAGTCTTCCTTAAACGAAGGCGGATTGGGAAGTAAAAACCACCTGCGGAAGGAGATGTTGAAGCCGTTGAGATATTAGATTTGAGATTACCTTATAGGATGTGCTACAACACGAGATGGGCCTAAAATCTGGTCTGCTCCTGCTCTTTTGGGTATGAGAGATGACAGTGCCGTTAAATTGCTTAAGAAGGTTGCTCATTCTAAAGAATTCTTGATTGCATCAGTGGCTTCAGTTCCTATAATTTCCCAAGATGCTCTATAAAATTCCCCAGTGAACCCATCCGAACTGGGAGTTTTATTCATGGGTAGTGCAAAGAACTCAGTTTTGATATTTGACTCTGAGATCGAATAGAGAAGATGGGTACACCGAGCCGAAGTGCAGTAGAATAGGAGGAACAATCTGACTTTCTCTTTGTCGGATGGTGCAAGAGCTGCAGGTCTGGAACCCAACAACTGAGTATAGTACTCTGCATAGATCTTTTATGTCTTGTGGAGCTGTTAGAAGTGAGTCATTTGAGTCCCTGATACAGTGTATCTGATTATTTGACTTCTTTATCGCCATGGCACAACGAAAATATGATGTATTTCTATCCCTACATTCTATCCATTTGACCCTAGACCTCTAGTACATGAACTTTTCCTCTGCCAGTGCTAACTCCAATCATCTTGAATGTGCAAGCTTTTCTCAAGAACCAGCTAATGATGATGGGTTTGAAAGCAGATCATGTTGGCAGCGTAAGAGGGCTTCATGAGCTTCTTAGACTCTCTTTTCAATACCTGAGAAATGATTCTTGTTGAGGTTCTTGAACATGGTTTTCAAAGCTTTCAGCTTATTGGCCATTATAAACTGAGTTGTACATGTCACATTTAGATCAGACCTAGCATCAAAAATGCTACGGAGATAGTCCTTGCAATCAAGAAAAAAGCTAGAGACCATAAATCTGCCTTTGCTTCGTTTTTCTTGAGAGAATAGTAGGAAAGCCGGGCAGTGGTCCGAGAAATCTGAATACGTAAAGTGAGAGAATAATGACGGAAATTTACGTAACCATTCATCATTTATCAAAACCATGTTGAGCTTCTTAGCTATATGGTTAGAAGGCTGCTTGTTCCACCAGGTGAAAAGTGTCCCCTTAAAGTGAGATCCTTTAGGTTTGAAAATTCTATTCATTCCCTGAATTCTTCCATGCTCCTCCGAATTTGAGTACCACCTTTAGAGTGTTCTGCTGGCTCGAGTGTCTGGTTAAAATCCCAGATAACTGTCCAAGGTCTAGTTGCAACTAAGTTGTCACTAGCAAGATCGCAAATCACATCACAGGCCAAAGCCTTTGTCTGCCTTCTTTATCGTTTGCTGCATTGATGAAGGAGACGATAAATTATGCCTCAATGTGAGGTAATTGACCACACAAGTGATCATGTGCTTTGACTTGGAGAAGATCCAAAGTTGCACAATCGGATTTAAAATAAGCAAAATCCTTCCAAGGTCCGTGAACTCATAGCTTGCCTCACAGTTCCACCCTGAAAAAGTTGCCAGATAATTCTGCTAGCTTTACTAGGTCTGACCTGAGTTTCAATCAGGCATCCAAAAAACAGTATGGCCTGCCGTAGTCATTTCTTTGCAAAACTCCGTTTTAACCTATCATTAAGACTCCTTGTGTTCCAACAAAAAATATTTGACTGCATCATCATTGACGAGATTGATTTTTTTGTGGCTCTTGCCACGAGAATTACGGTCATGTTGCCATTGCAGCTTCGAGAGCAACTTAGTAACCCGGGGATCAACTGCTGGATTGTCGTCTTCTTCAGAATGTGAAAGGGATTCCAAAGAAGAGGACTCCTGTCGAGACTCGTCTGAAGAGGAAATAACCTAAGATAATGAACTTTATCTAACCGCCTTACCCTTAGCCTTCCAAGAAGATGAATTCTTTCTCTAGCTTTTGACGTTTTTAGGACTGGAGATGTCAACCACTAATTTCCCACTTGGGAAAATAGGAACCTTCTCCTTTTCCAAGACCTTATCAACTTGTTTCCTTGATTTGGATTCCGTAACCTGAGCTTGATATGTTGGAGGAGCTCAGGTTATTTGGGAGCATGCAGCTTGAGAAGAAGTAGTTTAGTTTTCTTTTGGCGTTTCCTAAGGCAATCATCAGAAAATTGAATTTTGGACTTGCAGCCTTCACAAGTGATTGGAGTAACCGAGCAACGCTTGATGATATATACAATCTCTTTGCAGAATTCGTAGGTTGGAAGAAGCCAAGACTTGAGACTTCCACATCAAAATTTTCACATGTTTCAAATTCTGTGTGAATAACTTCGGGGAGTGGTTTAATGATGTCAACAATGGTGAAGACTAGCATAGCAGTTGATGGGTGGAGGCGTACATGGTGACCTACAGAGCTGGGGAGGTCCTTCCATGATGGTTTGGCCACAGACGTGGCTGGGGAGGAGACAGTAGCGGAAACAGAGGTCGGATTCGCTATGACCTGAGTCGCCTGAGCAAAGACAGGAGATGCAGGAGGCTTTTCGGAGGATACTACTGGAGAATCCATAACAGGAGGGCTTACTGAGGCTGTGGAGGCCGAGGAAGCTGACGGTTGGTCGGGAGGAGGGTCTCGATTGGGGACCAAATCCGGCGAGTCCCCAGAGATGGGTTTCGCAGTGGACTGAAGAGAGCAAGCTTTACCAACCAGAGGATGGGTTAGAGTTAGAGGATTTATTAGGCACTTTGTTCTTCACCATGGAGGATGTCTTTGCCAGAGGCGACAGTGACAGGAGAAGCGCCGCTTGTGAACCCAGAAAAGAGGGAATCGTCTTTGCAATCACCCTTTTTTAGAGAGAAAAAAAGTTAAAATAAAGTTGGTTATATGGCATTGTGTGTTGCTTGCTTATTTCTTAGCATCTTTAAGCCAAAGTTTCTTCGACATGTTTGCTTGTTTCACCAAATAATCACAGTGAGAGTAGAAATTTTACAAACTTTGCCACCAATTTGATTCTCTGGTGGCCACCTATACCCACTCCTTCTCCTCTTTTTCATCACCACTGAGACAATTCTCACTTTCGTTGCTTTTCCTCTGTATCCCCCGATGCAAGATCACTAACACGCCAACAGAATTATTGAAACGATGATCGGAGCTAGAGATCATAACCAAATCTTTTCCTTTCTTCTTCGAGTACTGGTCATGGTGTTGCTTCGCCTATTTTTCCATAAGATACCCATAAGACATCTGAATTTCCTATAACTTTATTCACCAATAAAGACAACTAAGATCAGCATACGTTAAAGAATCATGGAGTTAAAGTAAAAGATTTGTCTACAAACTTTCATACTTTGGAATTGAAGATGGAAATTAAGAAGAAGCCAAACGTAATTATAGGCATCGTAATCGACTCAGAAATTGAAATTTATGAAAAAGGGAAAAAATTTGGAATAGCAAAGAGCATAAGATGAAGCGAAGCAAGGAAATAAAAAAATGCTAATACGTTTTTGGAATTAAAAACATGGACAATAAAATAGTAAATTTGTTGAAGATAGTTTTACAGGAAATAGTTTACCAACTTATGATGATGTGTAAGCTTAGTAGAAAATAGGATAGGAAGATACAAACTTATACTCTCTTTTTTTACTGTTACTATATATAGATTGATAAAAGAGTTATTTGGATGAATACCTCATTCTCAATTACTAATTAAGAAACTCTCTTCCCTACATTTCACAACACTATTTGACCCAATTTAGGACCAAATTCACTCTTGATAATAAACCTTATAAATCTGAAATTTGAGCTTCTCATATTTCAACAACCTAATCAACTCACATTAAAGGTTACAAGACATATAATCAGCAAAATTTTATAAGGTATATCTAAAAAAACTTATAGTTTTCCTCGAAATCCTAAAACCAGAGAAAAAAAAAACAAATTGAAAGAAACGAAACTATATTCGAGCCCAACAAATAAAATCAACTACACAAAAGCATAATTTTCAAGAATCTAAATGAAACCCTAACATCTCATAACTTTGAAAATCTTAAAATCTTGATTTTCTAAAAGGCTAAACTGAAATCTTACAAAATCTAAGCTCAAATCTTTGAAAATCGAAGAAGAAAAATAAAAAACTAAGAAGTTATCAATGAATAAAAAAAACCTAGATGAATCAAAAAATTAAAAGAACCTAAGAAGGGAATGATGAACTTACCAAGATAAAGCGAGTAATCGAAGAAGAAATTTGATGAAGTTCAAAGATCGTAGAAGAAAAGTTCAGATCTAAAGAAAAGGAACGCGAGTGTTACACATATTATACAATACGTGTTACATTGTAGTAATCATCCATTTAACAAATTTACTATTTTCTTATTTACCCATCTCTTCAAGAGTTTTATAAATAGATTGGTTCACTTAAATTTGTGATATACATATAGCAAACAACAAAAAGCTTGATAATAATAAAAGTGTTCCACTTTCTTCTTTTCATCTTCTAACAAACTTACATAACTAATTTAATAACACATTATCAGTACGATTGTCTCTCAATTGGCATTATATTAAATTTTTACATGATGTTGTAATAATTAATATATGTGCTTTATTATATATATTAATGGACGTATGTTCATCTTATCATATATGTGTATAGTCGATTCATTAATATATATGTATAGACGGCATGTCCGTCTTATCATATATATGCTTTGACCCCTTACAATTTATGTGTATAGCCAATTTGATCGCCATATCATTTATTTGTGTGGTCGGCTCAACCATTTATTTATTTACTGTTTTATGTTATTATGATTTTGTTATTAAAATCTATTTGTTGCTAGATAATTAATACGAAGCTTAAATTACAATAACATGCCAAATACACTTTAATTAAAAAATAATTCATGCATGCAATTAAAAGAAAGTAGTTGAGCATAAGTTATCTATCTTATTAATTTCATTAATCACGAAGGTTCAAACTCTCTCCTCTCACTCCACTGTGTCTTCTTCAATCTTTGAGTTTGAACCTAGTTTTCTTCAGATCTAAGTTAGTGGTGACCGCTGGTCGGTGGTTCAGCTCGCACCATCGCCGGTCAGCTCTTCTTTTGTTACTCCTCTAGTGATCTGGAAAGTAACACTGATGGCTACGGTTTAGAGTTGGGTTTCTCCAAGTTTTCTTTGGTCTTGTCTCCTTCTCCGGCTTGGTTCTGCCGTCACGATGGTAATTAACGGATTTCTCGGGGCGGAGCTCCAAGTGCAAGTGAGAATCACGGCTGGGTAAAGATTGTTTGGTCTTCCGTCGACTAAATCTTGTCCGGGATCTTCTCTTTCTTCTATATCCAAGTTGACGTGGGGTTAACATCCTTAGAGTAGGCTCACCGGCGACCTAAAATTGGTTATTTCTCCTTCCAATTATGGATGAAGGTTACTTTCTTAGATCTCGTTGGTTAGTTAGTATTTGGTTAGATCTTGGTTTAGCTTTTGTTAGGTGCTAGTCTAGGTCTTTGGTTTAGGGTATTTTCTCTGCTCCCTAGGTTGATTGTTAAATTTCCTCTTCGGATTTGATTGGTTGTTGTGCTCATTTGGGTTCGGTTTCTCCATTTAGAGGTTTGTAGTTTCCTTGTCCATACTATAAGATCTAATCAAGGTCTAGTTTTTTCTTGAGCTCTATCGAGGTGTCTATCGTCGACTGTTTTTTCGACTTCGACATTTTTTGAAAGATGTGTGTCTTATTCTCGTGTCATATTTTGTCATTTAGTTTGTCTTCAGTGTCGCCTTCAGTTAGGCTTCTTTTGCTGGCTTCGTGAAGTTTGGCTCCTTGATTTCCTTTTGTCGATATAGTAGATCGGTCTTCATTTTTGAGGTACTCCTAATCATCATAAAAAGCTCCTTCATCAGTTTGGTCATGTCTCTGCTGATTTTGATTCTTGGATTCGGGATAGCAGATTATTAGAGTCTTTTATCTTTATGTGTTATCTACCTAAATTCATATTTTTCTCTTACTATATATACATATACATGTATGTAATATAATACATATATAGTGATGTTTATTATATAGATTTGGTAACTTTTATATATTATGTGATGCTTGTATTATACATAGTAATAAAGTTTAGATTAATTTATAATTTTACAATTATTGTCAACGGTCATGAAAAAAACTTTTCAAATTTTATTACTTTCTCAAATAGCTATTTTAACGGTCTTGGACAGTAATTCTCAATCTACAAAAATATACTCATTTTTCACTCATTTATCTCATCCAAAACATTTCATATTCTCTCCACGAAAATGTTTTAGTTTTTTGATTTGTAAGAAAATGTTTCACTTCCTTTTATTCTTTGCATTTGATTTAATCATTCTTGCTATTTATGTTGTTTTCATTGGATAATATACTCCAGAAAAGCTTCGAGTAAATACTTTTTTACTTGTTTATACTATTTTACTTTTTGTAATCGCTTCATACACGATGCTTTTTAAATTTAATAAAATTCTAATAATATTTTATTTTAGAAATGAAAGGGCTAATATTGAGAAGTTTTAGTCCTCGGCTGTCAAAATAACTAGAGAAGATTATATAACTTGAACAACGCATGTCGAACTCCATCTGGAGTTAGAAAAGTTATCTGAAACCAACAAATTGAAAAATACGGCATCACCTCAAGAAAAGCAAAAAGCAATTATTTTTATGAGAAAACACCTAGATGAAAATCTGACGCATGATTATATGCACTTGAAAGACCCAACAGAGCTGTGGAAAGCTCTAAAAAAAAGGTTTAACTAGAGGGAAATAACACTCCCTGATAATCTAGATGAATGGGCAAATTTAAGGCAAGACTTTGAAAGGTGGAAACATACAATTTCTGTCATGGTTAGAATAGCAGCACAAATGGAATATTGCAGTAAACAAGTTACTGAAGTAGAAATGCTCAACAAAATTTACCAAACGTTCCACAAAAATCATTATGTCCTTCAGGCGCAATACATGAACTATGGATTTAAAAGATTTTCGGAGTTGATTGTGGCTCTTATGATAACAGAGAAGAATAATGAACTTCTCATAGTGAATCACAACGTCTGACCTATTGGAACCAAAGAATTCCCTGAAGTGAATGCAACGAACGCGAAAAATCCAGAACGAGAAAGTCAAACAAATCGAGGTTGTGGTCGTTGATATCATCAAGGATGTGGAAGGTATTACAACTCACAAGGACAAAGGCCGTTTAAGTGGATCCGATCTAAAAAATTCAAAGGATAAGAAATTCAAAAGAATGTCACCAAGAAGCGTGATGGCATATGTTTTAGATTCTGATCAAAATAGTATTGGTCCAAACTATGTCGGACCCCTTCACATCTTCGGGGGTTGTTGATACAATGCATCTTAGCTTTCACCGTCTAAACTGCTCACTCTTCAAGGAGTCCATTTTCCTAAGCTATTTAGACTCTCTCTTTCCTTATAGTATTTTTAGTGGAATCTAGAACGTTAGCATATTGAATCATAACACCACATAGTTATCACAGGGCTTCCTGCATTGCAGCTTTCGAGACATTATGATTATCTCCCTCAGGTTCATATATCATAATACCTTTACCCTCTCTCTAGCGAGGAGGAGGAGAGGGAGTTAGAGTGGCATAATTCGAGCTTAATCTGATTGGCGCTGGTTCTTGGCCATTTCCTGGTTCCAAGGTGAGGGCTTTTGTCCACTCACAGGTTTCCAGACGAGCTCTTGATCAATCTCCTGCGATTGGGAAGGAACTTTCCTAACAAAATAAGGTTCATAGGAAGTTTGTGATGCTTTATACTCGTGTTTATAACTACTGTGACTCCTGTAGTTCTCTTCATATCTTATAGGATGGAAAATGTTTGGCCTTTTGCTCTGAGAGTAACGGGATACATGTTCATAGGAGGACCTAGAGGGGCCAGTCGACCTCTAGGCTGGTCGATTAGTTGTTTTACTACTGTTCTACTCCCACAAGAGCATGGATTGGCAACATACATATAGATTTCTTTAAATCTGTTTAAAGCTTCCGGGTAGTCCTTTCGCTCATGAGACACTTTCTTGCACAGGTGAGTGTACTTTTCTAGTTTTTCCTAAACTAATGAGACTACAACTTCATCACAATTTGGAAACTCAATAGTTATTTGAGTAACTAAAGGTATGAGACCATTACTAACAACCCTTATTTTAACAGCTAGAGTTGTTACATCTAATTTCTCCACTTGGCTTATTTCCTCTCCTATATATCGAATAGTTTGCTCTGTTCAGAGTTGAATAGGGAGGCCTTGAACCCGGATCTAGAAGAAGATCTAATTTGGGAAGTCATTGCTTAGGGTTGGCTCCCATTCTGGAGGATAACCATCTACTAAGCAAAGTGGTAAGGTTTGTTTGCTAACACTATTTTCATGTCTTTTTCTTCTGTAGCAAACTGAAACTTGAAGAGGCCTCGACCTAAATCTGCACCCACATGTCTTGAAGATACTTCCCAATGTTTAGAAAGGAACGATATCAAAGATCAGAGCTGAGTTTTCTGGTTATGTTACCTTGATTCTTCTCACGTGAGGTAGATGGGAAACTTCTTTCGCAGGATCTTTGGTGTGCTGAGTGTCTTTAGATTGAGAGGCCATTCTGATGAGAAAAAATAAGATGATATTTGAGGAGACAAAGGGGGGGGGGGGNGGGGGGGGGGGGGGGGGGGGGGGGGGGGAGAGTTCTTCACATAACGTGAGAGTTTTCTTCGACAAACAAACTTCAGTCTTTGATTGAATCTTCCAGCCAGAGTAAAGCTTGGAGTTGAAGAGGGGGAGGGGGTTCATGGTTCTTCGGCAGAGGAGAGAGCTTGTTTTCTGATTGTTTTAAAAAGGCTTCCATTACCAAAGTGGTTTTGCGGAAGAAAGTATTTATAATTTGAAGTATTTTTGATAAATTTATTTTAACCGATTTAGCTAACTAAACAATAGTTTTGGATTTTCAAATTTGGGATTTTGGATTCCTAGTTTAAATTTGGGGATTTTCCAAGATAAGTTGGGTTTTAAGAAATTAAACCGGGTTGAAATGTGGTTTAGATTCTTAAAATTAGGTCACTAACGGTTAAATCAAAGATTGTAAATTGATTAAGAGTGGTTACAGTTATTTAGTATACTAGAAAATCATAGTTATCTAATTTTATAGGGAAATAGGATATGGGGAAATATATGATTTCAACTTTCGTATGTGAGGAAATAAAATTTTAACTTTTAGAGGTAGAGATTTTTTAAAAATTTTTAATTTGTGTAAAAATGGTGTTATATAATAGTTTCGAGGGAAATAGATCATTAACCTAACTCTAAATTTTTGTTAGAGACCCTAACCCTAAGATATGCATCACTTATTTGAAAGATAACTCGACAAAATTACCAAATTTATTTGGACATTTTTTTCTCAAACGAATTGGTGGGCACTTACAAAAGAGTCAGACGTTTATGCTGTTCTCAGATATTTATGTTTAAAAAAAGGGATTATTTGACCAAAACACTTTGTTTTTTAAATAATAATATCCTTATGAGCTTTTATATCGTTCATCTGCCTTAGTAGTGAAATTGATGGGTTTTTCTTTTCTTGTTTTTGAATTTTTTTTGTGATAATCATAAAAGAAATTGACGTGTTACAAGCACGAAATGGACACATTCATTGCCATAATACAAATTATTATGAAGAATAGAGATTTTGCTTTAGAAGTGTTTTCTTAACACACGCATATATACATCTTTCTATTCAATCATCTCATAACCTTTAGATATTTCTCATGCTTTATCTTATACCCAATGATGCGTTAAATGGGTACTGACCATCTCTACAACATTTTTCAGTGTTCAAATCAACATAATTGTGTAATTCTGCGCCGTAGGATTTAGAGGAGTTTAGATTATAGATCAGATAATATACCATCTATAATGATTGACAAAAAAAATTGTTTATTAAAAATGTAAATACTAATGTATTGGAAATGAGGTGTCACAATTCTCTCGCACTTAAATGGAATTCGTCCTCGAATTCTTGGCTGAGAGTTTGTTTTCCGATCGAACAAACTTACTTCCAACTCCAATGTCTCCACTTCTTGCAGCGCAGCTACCACACACTTAAAATTGAACTTCTCGGCAAACTAACTATACTAAGAAACTAGCTACAAGCACTCAAACAAAACAATGCACACAAACAAGACTTTAATATCAATCAATCAATCAATAATTACTTTTTATTTTCAAAACTTTTATTGTAAAAATTTGGAAACAAATTTTCACAAAACTAAGCTTTCAAACTTTCTTTAAAACCATTTTTTTTAAAATCATTTGAAAATCTTGACCCTCCGGGTCAGAACCGGAGTGGCCTTAACCTAGTCTTTGCTACCAATTGTAACACTCCGTTCCCGACCTCGAGAGACAACGTATTATTCCTTGGTCCCGCCAAAAATCATCTTTACAAAAATTCATTACCGAATAAAACCTTGAACAAAAATCCTGAAAAAAGAAAAATAAAAGGGGTGAGTAACAAGTTACTCGGTGAGGAGATCATCTCTGCCCACCGAAATATAATTACACATTCATAATTTTAGCAACAATCAACACAAGCATAGACTTAAACGCAAACACAAATCAAACATCTCAACTTTATAAGCTAGCTAAGGCCACCGAACGTCCACGGTCCGCCTCCTATCCACAAAATCTATTGAGTCCATGGCCACCGACCATCCATGGTTATTGCTGACCATCCATAGCAAACCACTTCATCCCTGAATACGAATCCATGACCGTCGACCATCCACGTTATTGCTGACCATCCACAGCAAGTCACTTCATCTCAGAATCCACGGCTCCCGAACATCCACGGTCTGCCACTTCATCTCCCCACAATACTTTATACTATAACCCAAATTCTACTTAACCTCATACAACCTCAAACATAATAACAAACATAGCACCAAACATTGCATAAAATCCTAGGTTTTATGAATCATGAAGCATCAAAAAGAAACATGAAATTGTACTTCCACAAATCACACCCTCACCTTGGCCTAAACGGAAACAGATGAGAAACGTCGCGCCAGACTGAACGTAAATTTTCTGATTATTCTTAACTCTAAAATCCGATCGGACACCAAATATAAAAAGTAGACTCTCGGGGCTTTCCAACAACAGGTTTATCGTTTCATGGCTCCATATGGTTCGTCGGGAAACTGCTTCTTAACTTAGGCAATCGCGAATTCAATCTCCAGATTTCAGGCTTGGGTAAACCACCATAACTTTTGATCTAGAACTTCAAATTCTATCCCGCTTTCGGCTACAGGTCGATATCAGAGTTAGGAAGACACCAACCAAATTTCATTCCATTCCGAGTCGGATTAATCCTCCGTTTCTCCATTATACTCCACGTTGTCAGATCAAATAGCAACTAGGGTTTCTTATTTAGAGTTTTCTAGGGGTCTCCTGCAACTATAGGTATATATATATAGAGGATACCTAGGGTTTTTTTAATATTGGGCCTAACGGGCTGAATTAATCAATACCCTAATCAGACTTAAAGGGACGGGTGTCACAATGCCCATCATCTAACCTGTACCTGGTAAACAAAATATTACCTATCACCTGCTACTATTGTTCTTTTCGTAACTCTTCCATTTTATGTTGTTTTGTTTTGTGTTGCATGTACAATCTATTTGTGCGATTATCCGCTATGAACTTAGTTATTCGCTGATGGTTTAGGACTAGGTTATGCAAACATTTTCAGCAATGTCCTTGTTACTTACTTTGTTATTGTACCTGAGTTAACATTTTTTCCTGCTACTTTGCATTCTTTCTTGCATGCTACGTATTTTTGTATGCTGTACAAATGTGCTTACCTAGTACGAATTCTTTTATCTGCTATATATGAGTTTATCGGATACGAAATCATTTATCTGGTACTTGATGAACTAGTAAACATCATTATTTCGGCAAGGATGAAATGGTCTTCCATCACTATTACCATGTATGTGCATTTGTACCATCTACCTAGTAGCTTACTGTTTACAGTTTGTGTTACCCGGTAACATATTTGTTAACGAATACTTAATTACATCCTAGACCATGTGTATACTACATAACATACCTGCTATCATATAAATTATCGGGTAATTAGTGTATACTCATATATACATAATTTACTCATATAACATATTTGTTAATATTACCATGTACATACTTGTGTTTACTATATTTGCTAACATTATCATATAACTCGTAAATTAACGTGTACATGTTGTGTTATCCGGTATTATAACTTTTAGCATGTAAATTAGTTTTTACTAGATAAATGAATTTTTACCAGGTAAATAAATTTTTACTCGAAAATCGACAGCAATAAATGCTCCATTAAATATTGTTGGCAAGATATTTTGAGTCAAGGTTAATATTGCCATTTACAAATGTGGGCTTAAGGTAGTTACTAAATAAAAAAAAGAATGCGTAGTTAGTGAATTTCAATAACTGATACGTATATCAAACTAGGAGACTTTCCCGCACATGCGTGCGGGCATAAATATTTTTATGTCAGTAGTTTCATGTTTTTGAATAAAACTAAAACATCTGTAATCAAGATTTGAAAATACATATTATTTTAGTGTACACACAATTTTAAACTAATTATTTCATATATCAAAATCATCTCAATTGATTTGGGTGATCATAATTTTCACACTCAAAACTTTATATCCCCTAAAAATATATAGAAAAATTAAATGATTACCACGTATTGGTTGAACAGACTCCTAAATAATTTTTCATCCACTTAAGAAATATTAATAATATGATTAGTTTATCTTTCTATCAACTTTTTCAATCTTTACTATAATATGTTTCTCCAATATTATTTTTATGTTTTTATTGGAATAAATTAAAAAAATTTGTAATTCAAAATTTTACAATATATATTATTTTAATTTACCCACAACTTAAACTAACCTCTTTGTTGACCAAAATCACCTTGATTGATTTTAAAAGATCTTCATATTTTTACAATTATCACCCTGATTTTATAGTAATCTAATACTGGATATTTCTTTGATAAAAATAAAATTAATATGTAAGTTCTTAACGGTCAACATGAAAAAATAAATAATAAATAAACAAAGAACTCTCTGAAAAAAATAACTAAAAATTGAATAAATATTTATGGTGATTGAAAAATTTATGATGGATTGAAAATAGAGATAAAATTATTGATGATTATGATAAGTATGATTGATATGTATTTATCTTTATCGTATCAATGAAAAAATATTAAACAAAAAAAAAATTTCTTATCTATTTTCGATATTTTAAAACTTAAGAGAAAATTATATTTCTTTTAAAATAAATATATTGATTTTATACTAAAATATAAATTAAAATGAAATAATTTTAATATGTAAAATAAAAAATCTCTAAGTAATTTATGTAATTATTTATATTATAAAAAATTGATTAAATCAAAACAAACACAAAATAATTTTACGTGTTATAATATCTTAGAAAATATACATATTATTATCTTCATATCAAAATAATCTAAATTAATTAATATTAATATAAACTTTATTTTAATGGATAACTTTGTAATTTAATGTTAGGAAAACTCTGTAATCAACCACGTTAAAATTAAATGTGGTGTTAATTAATGTTAAAATAAACTTTATATTAATGTTGGGGATAACTTTGTAATATAATATTAGGGTAACTCTGTAATCAACCACGTTAAAATTAAACGTAATATTGACACGTAAGTTTTTTTGGTAAAAATCACTTCTCTAATAATTTATAAGATATCTAAATCTTATAACCAAAAAAATATCGAATATCTTATTAACATATCTTTGATTTATTTGCTCTAAACAAAGTAATAATATTATATTACAAAATATGGAGAAAAAGCACGTGAACAGAGACATCTTTTTCTATAATATGGGAATTGATGTGTTTGCTACCAAAACGTTACCAATTTTAAAAACTTAAAGCTAGAAGTTGTTATATGTCTTATTATCAAAAAAAAAAGGAAGAATTATTTCGTCACAGAAAAGAGCAAAGGCGACAAGAAAAAGAAGGGTGCACCGTCGTTACTTTGCTTAAAAGTAGAAATTAAAAGTTTTGAAGATATAAATGATTTTATTTTGTGTTTTATTTATAACTAAGATATAAATGTTTATGATCAAATATGTTATCTATGATTGATCGATGTGCAATGGATTTGTATGCAGCAGTCAAACTTCATTACACTTTTTGAAAAATAATAGACTTATTTCTTATCACTTTAGTTCTTTCAATGAAAAACTATACACTACAACAAAAGGTTAGATTTGGGACGTTTTTTTGCAACGGATTTACAACACAGCT
>OVAX01001484.1:0-44080 GCA_900406405.1 Lepidium africanum | reverse complement strand
TCCATGCCCTAGGTGGTGCTTAATTGTTTCCTTGTTGCATCATTTCATCATTCACCTTGCTTCTAGATTGATTGTCTTAGCCTAGATCATTCGCTTTTATCATATTGTTAATCTTTGCTAAATTTCCCCTTGCTTTGCTTTGTTTGTTGGTTTGGCTAATAATAGTTTGCATTTGTTTGATATTTTCATGATTGTTTAATCCCTTATTATCATCATCACTCTAGATTAGCATAGGACCTTGCATCCCTATTGTGTAGCCACTTACTCCTTTGGGTTCGATCTTCAGGTGCTTACAATGGCATGATTGTGCAAGCATTTGTTGGTTATAAATTTAATTGATTGTGTTTTTGAGTATGAAATTGCTTCCAACACGAACCGCACATCACGTTTACATTAATATATGATTCAACCACATTTATTTTTGTGGAATATATTCTGGAGGATAAAGCTGTNTTGTGGAATATATTCTGGAGGATAAAGCTGTCAGCTTTTCCAATATATATTTTCTCTCCGGAATAACTGATGTAATGCAAAGATATTCAATGCCATTTTTATTCATAGTCTCTATATGATATCCATTTCTCCGGATATCCCTGAAACTTAATAAGTTTCTATAAGATTTGGGGGAATACAATGCATCATTTATTTCAAATTTTGTTCCCCCCTGGCATTGAAAAACTACCTCTTCCAAAGCCCATAATTATTTTTGCATTACCAAAGACTGTATTCATGCTTCCAGCAGAATCGTTCATATAAGGGAGGAGAAATAGTTTTTATCCTTAAATATTGTGTGCGATGTAAAACTGTCTGCCAGACAGATATCTCCATCCCCGTTCTCAAGTTTCGACATTTTCTAATTATGAAAATTACGTTAATATATAACAGAGCAAAAAGGTTTATATTACAATAAAAACTGTTTTACAAGTAAAAGAAAAACACGACAAATTATGATTATGTCACATTATCTTCTTCAAGAAGATTTTAGTTGTCTTGATTTCGTTGATATCTTCGGGATCAACGACGAAATCAGCAACATCGAGATGTATATCATTACTCATACCATCAGATGAAGGTCCATCATCATTATGGAGGAAGTTGGTTTCACTTTGTGTTTCTTTTTCTTTTGTGCTTCCTTATACAGATCGGCCAAATTTTTTGGTGAACGGCAGATATGTGCCCAATGTCCTTTCATGCCGCATATGTAGCAACAACTTTCGCGTCGTTTTTCGTGACCAACTTCGTTCCCTTTAAACCTTTTATTTCTTTCATCATGGGAATCATTTGGATAAAATTTTCTTATTTTTACACGTCCACGTCCACGTCTATATCCTCCTCGTCCGCGACTAGGTAATTACCTCGACCGCGTCCACGTTCATTCCAATTGTTATAATTGGATGACGCCACAACTTCTGGGAATGAGGCTGATCCAGTAGGGTGTGATATATGGTTCAACATTACAAGTTCATTATTTTATTCTGCCACTAAAAGAACTTGCATTAATTGTTGATACTTTGTGTATCCCTTAGCCCGGTATTGTTGCTGCAGGATTACATTTCCAGGATGAAATGTTTGGAGAGTTTTCTCAATCATATCATAATCACTTATTTTTTTCTCCACATAATATGATCTTGGAAGTAATTCCGAACAAAGCGGAATTATATTCACTAACACTCTTGTAATTCTGGAACCGGAGGTTCAACCACTCGTGTTTGGCTTTTGGTAAGATCAATTATTTCTGGTGATCAAACCTATCTTTGAGTGATTGTCAAAGATCTGCAAGATCCTCCTTCGTTATGTATTCATCTTTTAAACCATCATGGATGTGGTGGAATAAATATATCATGGCATTTGTCTTTTTCTCATCGATGGTATCAAGGAGCTGTCGTCCACGTAAATGCATCCTTGCTGCTACTGCCCATCTCATATAATTATTTCCAGAGATATTCAGGGCAGTGATCTCGAGTTTAGCCATATTTAACATGATAACTGAATATAGCGATTTATTAATTTGGTATAATTTAGTCTAAATGTCAAGTTAAATATAATGACAATAAGATTTTCATAATAAAAACATAAATTAAATAATATAAAATAAATAAATAATAATTTAAAATATTTTGTCATCTAGACAAAATTTATTTTGTTCTTTTTAGAACACTTTTATTTAACATATATATGTATGGAAATCGAATCACCCAAAGACATAGTTCCTTCATTATAAAATAAATTTGATATAAATTAAATCATATCTTCGATATTAAAACAGAGTAAATTGTGCTGATAACATGTTATTAAATAACTAAATATTAATTGATAAGAAGAACAAATAAGTGAGGGGGAGAAAGTAATAGTTACTTTCTTGTTATTCACATTATACAAGTACAATCTCTTTATATAGAGATGTAGTTGGGTTGTAAAATACACAAACATAAGTAATAAGTAATATGTTTACAAGTGTATCATAATAAGGTGTTTACTTATTCTTCTAATGCTGACACGTTACTTAGTGATGAGTAATCACCAAACATTATTCATAATAACTATAACATAAATATTTGTTTAATTTTGGTCTCTAACCAATTTTATAATAATATCTATTAATTCTATTTAAATGCACACAACACTATACTGACGTAAACAATTTCGCTCTTAAAAAATTGGACCCATATTTTAATGTCGTTGAGTTAGCCTTCATAACTTGGTTATCCTCTGTCCTAATTTTTCTTTATTTTTGATAACATACAAACAATAACGAGATATTTATGACAATACTCAAATAGCACTATGAAGCCAAAAAAAAATATTCCCTTTTCTTTCAACGATTAGATTTCTGATCTATAATTCAAGGCTAAAGATTGTGGAGAGCTCGACACAAAATTTTTGTTCTATAATAAGTAAAAATTGAAATATGGTAACGGCAAATGTATATAACTATGTTGGTCAAATAGTCATATATCTATATTTCAAATTTTCCATACAAGAATTTGATTCTAAAGATTTGCATGGTTCTTCGTAGCAAAAGATAAAATTTCGAAATTTAGTTATGGATCAGATTTTTTTGGTTAAATTGTTTGAATAGAAGAATATTAATGCTTGTGGAGACAAGACAGAACACATAAGTTTATATTCTTTAGATAAAAAACATAATCCACACAAATCAAAATAGACCGTGAATCAATCAAAATCACGAGTTGTAATCGAAACCTATCACTATCAGTTACACCATTAATATGCAACACTAGACAAAGCCTAACACCAAAAAGAGAGCCACGAAATTCGAAAATTACGAGTTCACGACAACAGAGATCTCACTATTAAGACTGAAACATTTCGTAATAGAGAAACTCAAAATTACCAAGGATCATAGAACTCGACGATGATGAAATCGTGTTTGTTAATGGTTTCTGTGAAGTTAAGAGTGATCCAATGTTAAGACGAATTCCTTCGTGTCGCTTCTTATAGATGAAGCAAACAAAGACAACAAAAGAATCGAAAACTACACTTAACCCTTAAACGCCATTAGTACGCTCTGTGTTCTCTCCCTCTCTGTTTGTACGACGAATATTCTTGTTTGTGTTTTTTGAGAATGATTCACTAATCCAAATGATATTTATTACCGATTTTTTCACTGAGTGATTAATGGTCATTAAAACACGTGGCGAGTTTCTATAGGATAACACCTTGTCATTGTTTTTTTTTAACACCATGTAGATTAATATTATTGAGAAATGACATAATCCAAGTGTAATACATTAGAAATACAACGAGGGCTTAAAGGAAAATAATTAAACAAAGATATGCATTATGTGATCGAGCAAGTATGTCTGCAACCTTATTGCATTCTCGTTGTACCCTGTGATAATGAACTTGCTGGAATCGTGATTGCCAGAGGAAGATTTCGCGAATCCAGTTGTACAAACAAAGTTTGTTTTGTGGCCATTGATCAATTGGAAAACCTCTTGATTGTCTCCTTCAAAGATGATGTTGCGGTATCCTTTAATCCACATTTGTTGCATTGCAATCAGCAGTAAAAATTAGATGATCTTTGGATTCATCTGCAGAACAACCACGATGACATTGGGCATCAGAGATGATGTGTCTATGACGAAGAGTCGTACTCATAGTAGTCGCCTTAGAAACGACACACCATAGGAAATGCTTCAATAGAATGGACTTTTGGGAGAATGGACTTTAGTCGCTGCACCAAAATCTTAGAGACAATTTTGTATCGGACATTACACAAGGCGATGGGTCGAAATTCAGTCATTACTTTTGGTGATTCTGTTTTTGGTATCAAACAAATATGGCTGTGATTTGTACCAGGAAGCAGCGTGGATGAGGAGAAGAATTGACGCACCTCTCGACAAACTTCATCTTTGATATCTGGCCAAAATTGTTGATAAAAAGCAGCAGTGATGCCATATGGACTTGGTGCTTTGTCTGCACCGATGTTGAAGTAATCTCTTCATCTTAAATTCGTTGTGTTAACTGAGAGTTCATCTCAGTTGTCATTCGTCGTTGGAACTGGTTGAAGACATTCGTATATGATTGATTAGGTAGTTGAGTGATCTGAAAAAACGATTGGAAATATTCACAAGTTGTAGTTCCTACAACAGCATTATTAGTCTCAAGGGCAAGAGTTCTATTATGAGCAACTTGTTGCTTAGTTGCTGTATAAAAGAATTTTGTGTTGCGATCTCCTTCAGCTATCCAATTCTCTCGGCTTTTGAGGTGCCAGTTTGTAAATTTTTCTGCAGAAGTTGTAATTCAGCTGTGGAGAGCGTTCCCTTAGATAGAGCACGATCTAATTCCAATTTAAGATCATGGATCCTATCAGCTAATAAGTTTATGATATCTAGCCATTATGAATTTGGCCTAATTGTACACTATTATATTCTACATACCTTCACCATGACAGTATATTCTTAAATCCTATTTATAAAATAGTCAGTACTCTTGTAAAATTCTAAGTTCTAAATTATGCATTCATTAATTGCAGCCATAATCGATTATATAATCTCAATAATATCCACAAGTAACATTCAAGTCTAAGAAACAGGAAAGTTACTTCTTCACCATCTGAAAAAGGCTAACAAAGCAAACTAACCAAACAATAAATGAATATAAGAGAAATTCCAATAAACCTATATCAAAAAAAAACTTTTGAAGTAATAAAATCTTCCAAAAGTTTTGCAAAAGGTGAATCTTCCACAACTTTCTTTAGTCAATAGCCTGAGGATGTTGAAGCCTAACAAATTCATGAGCTTTCACAACTTCTGCACTGAACTTTCTCAATGCCCCAAAAATGGGAACTAAACCAGTTTTCAAGGTACTTGAAGACATGCTGTTCACAAGCTTACTCGTTTCTTTACGTCTACCTCTCTCTTCTACTAGTTTCTTCGTCATTGAATCTAAATCCACTTTCAGATCATCCAAAGCCGATATTCCACTCTCTGACTTACCTTTTGAAACCAAGCTTTTCTCTGACACTGTGTCTCGATGCTCAAATTCAGCTTTTACTCGCTTCTCTTCTTCTTGCTTCTCCCATTGCTCATGTAAGCTTAAAGCAAAACTTTGAATTGCATTGGTTACATTCTCTCCAGATATTCGACTCATTGCTTCTTGCCAATCTTTGCATATGATAAAAATTGGTGGTGCACCAATCTGACTAGGAGATAAAGGAGGGACTCCATCTTCGGTTGCTTCCGGTTCATAGTTAAGGCATTTTGAGAGCCATCCGTTTAAGGACTGGACGTATGATTTCTGAATGTTGACCCACTCGTTGAAGCTCTTACACCATTCTCTTAGCTCCATCTCAAGATCAAGAACTGCTGAAGAGCCAGAGTCTGTCTGTACCGTTGTGCTTGTCCTTGAAGTCTTACTTTCCATAATCGCTTGAAACTGTTTCTGGTGGCACTTAAGCATTGATCTCCACATTCTTATCAACCTTTCAAAACAAAAGATTAGTTCCTTTTCAAGCCAAAATCTGTATTTAGATAATGCAATATAGAAAGGAGATTGATTTACCCATGAATTAGTTGTGTCAGTTGTGGCTGCAATTCTTCATCTCTAACTTTATGGATTCTACTGGAAATTGAATTAACTGATCCTATACAAACATCGATTTTGGTCAGAAGCTTCCTAATGGACACTCGAGTAGCATCAATCTTGATAGAGTCTGCTCCATGTCTATCCATCTTTTTAAGTCTCCTGCACTTCTCTTCATACATGACACGAAGCTTTTCTTCGTCCTGCCATCAAACACAAATCATAATGTTACAAGGCACAAGAATCTAAAAGTGACATAAGGTCCTATTCTCTGTTAAGAAACACAAAAGCTGCATAGCATTAATACCTTGACTTCCTCGTACAGTTTCTTCTCCCACGCATACAGTTTCTCCAACGTTGATGAGAGGTTTAAACTGAAGCCTCCATTAACATCTTGTCCATTATATGCTTTCGCCAATTTCAGTGTCTTAGATGACAAACGTATTGATAGTTTGGGCTGAGAGTGCGATGACCTTGTGGATGGTGCTACCAGATACATGATCCTGGAGAAAATAACTAAAGATAGAACAATTCATTAAAAACTGCATAAAATACAAAACATCGATAAGTAGCAAAGAATTTTAAATCTAGAGTTCATGATCCAAGCAAAAGCAAATTGGTCTAAATCACATTAATTTACCCACCAGAGATCAAGATGTTTTTCAATTATATTAGAGTGTTAAGAGTTTCAAGCGTTTGGTTCATAATCTAGTGAACAGCAACCTAAAGCAGACATGAAAGTCTCAACCATTACACTGAAAACATGACATAGCATTGCTAAAGTTGAAGGCATGGTTGCAAAGCAGATAGTTTCCATTCTAAATGCAAACTATATTCCGTTTAGCATGATCATGGCTTACTCTAATTTATGATTTCTAAATGTTGTTTCCATGTATACATAATTTCTAAGAGCTACAAGTTAAGACACATACCTTTGAAGCCATTGTTTTTATGCAGATAAGGCAACTTGCCAACCTCAAGTAACAAAGCAGCCTCCTTCCCACACGAAGAAGCAACCTCGAACTCATTCTTAATCTCCTTCACAACTTCTCCAAGATCCCTAGTAGCATGAACTGACAAACTAGATAAATTACTTATCTTTGAAGATTCAACATCATAAGAGGAAGTACTCGTTTCCTCCACCTCAAACCTTACTCCTTTTTTTCTCCCAAATTCATCATCAACTTCTCTCGAACTTTTCATCTCAATACTCGTCTCATGACCATTTGAACTACTACTACTCTTCCCTTCTCCACTATTAACATAATGAAACTCAGATTCTGCATCACTCACAGTAAACGAAGAAATAGTCTCTGAATCAAAGGAACTATCAGTAGCCTTTTCTGGCATTGGCATTTCCCTCAAAGGCTCTTCACTTACAAACCCTTTTTGCTTAGTGTTCTTCTTTCGGTGAGGGAAGATGTGGTGGTTCTCCTCGTCTTTGTGTTCTTTAACCTTCTCTAATCCAACTGTCTTAGGACGTCTATATACTTGTTTAATCACTTCTTGCTCTGTTACTTCTTCTAGCTCAGGAATCCCTTCTCGTTCTCTAACTTCCTTTGAATCAGGACTACTTGAAATTGACGCCATCCCCGCTGAATAGTAGCTTCGAGCACGAGCGTTACTGTAATCGTAAGTATCAAACACATTCAGAAAATCCCAAGTAGAAACTGTAGGTGGTGGTGGTGGTGGAGCCGGAGATGGTGATATCCGTTGTGCAACATAGCCGGAATTCTCCACTCGGTGATTTTCCGGTTGGAAAATAAACGGTTGAGATTGTGCCATAGATTTCTTCATGAAATACATTCCTCTATTCTCATTTGGGTAGAAATTCTCGTAACCCGGAAAATAACCGGACTGATAACCGGGTGGATAACCGGGATTATATATCGGAGAAGCGTAATTTGTTTGATAACCGGAAGGAAATGTCTCCGTTGACTGTTCTTCTTCTTCTTTGGGACTAGGATCAATGTCGATATGATCTTCAGATCCAGCTTCTGATTCGAATTCAGAATCAGATCCAGAGGATAAATTCAAATGCGAACCTTCCCTATCTTCTTCCTCATCTTCGTCTTCTTCTTCTTCGATGATGGAATGAGAAATCGAAGTAGTAGTAGAAGAAGGCAAACTCCTTTTATGTTTCTTCGGTTTCTCTTCATCAGAAGGTAATGTAAGAACCGGAGAATCCGAAGATGATGAAGAAGAAGCAACAATTATACGCTCTTCATCAACGTAACGACGAATAGCTTCACCGATATCGGAGAGAGATTGAAAGTAAGCAAGATGAGCAACGGCGAGAGAACAACGATGTTGTGATGCAGCTTTAATGAGGTCCTTTCTCTGTTTACAGAGAATCACAAGTGGTTGATTATCTACTTTTGATCCTCCACAACCCATAATTTCCTCCTTAATGTTCGAACCCTAATGTCTGAGGATTTGTAAAGAAAACAACAACCAAATCTTCACTTCTCCTCAAACTCAAGATTGTTGTAATCATGAGTAAAGAAGGAATGTTATGGAAATAGAAGAGAAGTTTCTTTGTGTAAGAGTGACAGAGGAGGAAGAAGAAAGCAGAAGAATCTATGGCTTCTGCGAATTTATATGAAACGTGAAGACACGAATCCACAGGACAGACAGAGAGAGAGGAGAAAGTGACAAGCTATAAAAGTAAACAATAACGAAAGTCGTTGTCTAGCTGCATTAATATTCAAACTTGGATAAAGATGTTTGAAGAAAGCGAAGGGATCCGTATAAATGCTATCTGAATTGGTGTAGAAGAAAGTGGACGCCACAAGGAATTTATAAACAATTGGGTTAGAAATAAAATAGACAATTTTCTAACATTGGAGTTGTCGTTCGTTACTCTTCGTCTTTTTCTTTATGTTTTTGCTTTTATTTCCTGTAACTAGCGGTGAACTTAGAGATTCACCTTGATGAATTTAGAGATTCATCTTGGTGAATCTAGATTTGAAGCGGTGGAGTCACCGCTTTTCTCTTAGAAGTCTCCAACAAAATGGAGAAAATCACCGGAATTCGTTTCCAACTTTTATCCGTCTGGTTTTTTGGATATACTAATAAATCAACCAGAGTATGATCAGATAAATGGTTATTAAATGCTGATCATAGAGCTTCAATCTGTCCTGCAGAGAAAAAGCACAAAGACATGTTGGTGTCAGATCTTTTCTATCGTAGTTCCTCTGTGTGGAACAAAGAGAAAACCTGTCAATTATTGCCACAATATACTCAAGACATCATATGCATAAAAGCAAACAAGGTTTCCCAGATAATCAAATATGGCTGGGTCACAAGAGCAGAGAATACACCACAAAAAGTATATATTATACAGCCATTGAATCATCAGTTAATACCCCATCACCAGCCAGAAATATTACTCAAGAATGGATGACAAAGGTATGGAAAACTCATCTTCCCCATAAACATAAAATGTTTATCTTGAAAGCGCTGAACAACATCCTACCAACTGGGGAAAGACTACGGTCTCGTATACCCGAGTTCCAACAACAATGTAAAAGGTGTGGAGAAGAGGAATCCTTAGAGCACTTACTTTTTCACTGTGGATTGGCACATGAAGTGTGGAATCTGTCAATCTTTTCACAACAACCAACCTTTGCAACCAGATTGACTGCTATACAGATCTGGAAGAGCCTTAAATCAATGAAATGCCTCCCTCCAATAAGTGTTAAAGAGACCCCCATAGCAGCTTGGATTATATGGTACTTATGGAAAGCTCGAAATCAGTTCATTTTCAACAACAAACAATCATCAAGCCAAGAAATTCTGAAATTAGCTATCGATACTGCTAAGTCATGAGAGGAAACATCAAGCTCTATTCCAATGAAATCCAAATCCAATCCGAAATCTATTAAGGTTCGCAATCACTTACCTCCAATTTGCAGATCTGATGCAGCATGGCGAGAAGATGATCGAGTTGATGGGCTGGATTTTTGCTTTATGGAACACAATCGAATCATATTGAAGGATCCAAAGTAACTAAAGATGTAATATCTCCTCTGATGGCCAAAGCTTTAGCCTTGAGAGAAGCCATTGAGCAAGCAATTACCTTGAATTTCAACAGTCTTGAGTTCTAGTCGGAGTCCTTGACTTTGGTCAACACCATTTCTACAGGTGAATCTATTTCGGAAATATACAGTGTGTTACGAGACATCATCGGCCATTTCCACTTTTTTAAGCATATTTCTTTTGAGTTTACTAGCTTTTTTAATATGTGATATTCATTTTACTGCCTCTTACGACGCTAACATTACTCCCAAGTAGAAAAATCAACCATTTTTTTCACTTTCACCAATCTCTCAGAATTGTTTTCAAAATATTTCACTCCCCAACTCTTTACTTTCTATCTTCTTTATTTCACTAATTTCTACTTTGTAATTAATTTTTTTTTAGATTTGAATTTTGATGATGTGTTTTAACCAAAAAATTTGATTGGTGTTGAGAATCACAGCTTAAGCTAATGTATCAATTCTACAATGCTCTAAAATGCTAATGTGTCACCTCTAATTTTGTACCCACGCAAATGTGCAGTATAATATTTGACACTATATTTTTCAGTATTTTATTTTTAAATATTTTCAACACAAAAAAAGTTAGTTGATGTTATAAATGCATTTTTAGAATTTACTTGAATATTAATTAACATTCAATATTTTACTCATGTTGTTCAAGATATTTGAGAGGATACTGCATATTTTTAATATTATTTAATTTTTAGGAAGATAACTCTACAGTTTGATTCGATATGTAATCTTCTAAAATTTCTCCTTGAACTTCCTCAACTTCTGTCATTTCTCTTTGAGCTTCTATGGACATTTCTTAATTGGAACTTTTGTAGTAGTATCAAATATTAATATAATACTGATTTTATTGATACTCATATTTTAATGTTTAAAACTAAAAACATCAACCCCAAATATTGAAATATAAAAAGAAATTGTGCATTCCTTATCAACATTATTCTTAAATTAAAATTAAATATATATTTAATATATGAAAACCCAATAGTATATATATGTATCACTTTATCGTTTTTTATAACATATTTTTTCTCCAACGGAACCAAATATATTTAGAAAATAATAGTTAATGCATAATTATGTTTAGTTTCCTAATATTTAAATTAAGTTTGTTGTTGTATATTGTTGTTTTAATTTGATTGGTTCTTTAATTTTTTCAATTAAAGAGGTTGTTGAGGTGTCATCACGAGAAAGTTCCAAAATGCCACGTGTCGAACCGTGGAGAGACATAGTCTCATTTTATATATATAATTTCTAGAATATTAAACACTAAGGCTGATCAATTGGCCAAATGAGCCCTCTGTAACCCAAACCCATCTATTTTATTGAATGAAATTATCAGTGACAAAAAAATGACAATTTCTAACATAGTTTAGGATTCAAATGGTTTCTCTCAGGCCCAGTTATCGAGGCACTCCTATCTTCCTTTCTCGTTGTCGCCGATAGTACTCTTGACTGTCGGCGACGACTTTCTTGTGTTCATTGGAGTTGTCATTCGTTACTTTTCGTCTTTCTCTTTATGTTTTTACTTTTTATTTGCTGATTATGGCAATGAACTCGAGATCCACCTCGGTTAATCAAGATCTAGAGTGGCAGAGTCACCACCTCTCCCCGGGAAGTCTCCAACGAAATAGAGAAAGCCACCAGAATCCGTTTCCAACCTTTATCCGTCTGGTTTTCCGGGTCCGCTGATCTATGGGTCTTCCGAAAAACCCCTATGGCGAGCTCGATCCATCTCGAAGTCGCAAGGTAAACACTCCGACTTTCCGCCGTCAAGTCTCTAGTGAGATTTTCCGTCCATACGATTTCTTTCGCCGAGACTACACGAGCATCTCAAGCAAGCCATATGTAGTATCGGTTTTAGCCGAATCCACTGGTCCGGCGTCGCCCCTTTGTCGAGATTTAATCTCTACAGTACGAGATCTACCAAGTTTATCCAGGTTTTGGCCTTAGATCGAGGTTTGACAACAGTCGCTCTTTGCCGCCCAAAGCTTTGCGGATCAGTTAAATGTTTTTCAAACTCCGATTTAGTCGATTTGAAGTCAGCGAAGAGTCCCCTTTGTTGTGGAAGCCACCAGAAGTAGGAAAGCAGGAGTCTCTTCCCATGAATTTTTGATCTAGTCATACCAGAGTTTTTTCGGATCTAACGAGTTTCGCCCTGGCGGTAGCGTCCCCTTTGGCAAAACCCTAGAGTTTGGCTATCTAGGGTTTGAGCCGTGGGCCTCATTTTCTCTTATGATTGGATTTGGGCCTTTTGGACCCATTTTCTCCACTTGTATCTCTATGGATCGGAGAACTCTATCAAAGCTCATTAGACCTCTATCTTTATTTTTCAAGTTTTTATTTCCAACTCATTGAGGCCTTTGTATTTCGTATCCAGATTATAAAACCCAACTAATGAATGAAAACAATTTTTTTTGTCAACATTGGGCCATAATTGATCGGTTCATTAGCTAAATTTTTGCATAATACATGTAGCAGTATTTGATATCTAGATATACAAATGCACCTGTCTTTAGTAAATTTACCGTTTGTCACTATGCTAAAAGCCACCTGAAAAAAAAAAGTACAATCTCAAAGAAAAAAGGACAATCTCTTTACCACCAAAAAAAATATGAAAATTTTCTTTTTACAAATCTTTATCAATTTTTGAAGTTCTTCACACGTACATAATTTTTACCATAACATAAATATTTGTTTTATTTTGGTCTATAACCAATTTTATAATATCTATTATTTCTATTTCAGTGCACATAACACGATACTGACGTAAACAATTTCGCTCTTAATAAATTGGACCCATATCTTAATGTCGTTGAGTTAGCCTTCGTAACTTGGTCGTCCTTCTGTCCTTTTTTGTTTTTTTTTTTCTGAAAACATACAAACAATAACAAGACCAAAAAAAAAAAAATTCTTCAAAACTAAAGAAGGCGAAGAGCTCGACACCAAATTTTTATTCTACAATAATAAAAATTGAAATATGGTAAAAGACAAAATGTATATAACTATGTTGGTCAAATAGTATGTATCTATATCATCTTTCCATACAAAAATTTGACTCTACGATTCGTATGGATCTTTGTAGCAAAATTTAAAATTTGGATTATAAATCAGATTTTATTAGTTAAATTGTTTGAATAGAATAATGTTAACGCTTGTGGAGACAAGAGGGAACACATAAGTTTCATTGTTTTGTATGGTAGCAAATGATGCATATGAATAGACATGAGACATTAGTCTATTGGATGGAATAAAGTGAGACATGTGCAGCTAAATCAAGGTCACATGCATCTCATTATATCTCAATCCCGAAACAACTAAAATCCGTCTCATAATAATTTACTGAAATTGGCTCTATATAACATGGCCTGTGTATAATATCATGCTGTTAGCTCTATATAAGTATAAGTATAAATTTAATTTCTATCATGACAAACAAAAAAATATGACCTCATTCAGAAAAAGAAATATCGATAAGAACAATGAGAATGAGTCTGACCAATACCATCGGCACATCGTAAGCTAATTGCGTCACTACAAGTAGGCACATAATTTTCCAAACCAACCCATAATACATCACTACAACTTTCTAGATTTCAGAATTTTCTATCTAAAGTTGGTAATAGTTGTAATATTGATTTACCCCAACAACAAAACATATATTAATGATAAAATAAAACTTGGAAAGACAAGAATAGATTCACCATAACTATGCACGTCTGTGTTTCACGTGCTCTTGAAACCTTGAGAACTTTTCTACATTTTTTTAAAAATTTTTTTAAAAAGCCCTTTTTATAGATTTAGAAACAAGTACGATGGTTAACCTAACTTAAAAGAGAAAACTTTGTTATATCTCTTTAAAGTATTTAAAAAGGTACGATAATAATAGAAAATACATCAGAAAGACAAGAATCTTTAAATATTAAAAGATTGACTAACACCAAAAAACCTTATTATATTGTGTAAAAATGTTCGTGCGAAGACGTAGCAGTGATTCAAAACTCACACAAATCTCAAAACCTTTAAAACTATCGAAAACAAGCAATGTTATTAAAGCAAAATATAACAATGATGTATTCGTTTGCAAAGAATAGTTTATCATCTCGTGATTATGTATATAGTAATATATAGGTAAGAGAAATCAAAATATATTTATACATATTGAATTAGAAACCAGAGAAATCGGAGTTGTTATTACCAATACCACCACCAAAGAGAGTGGACAAGAGGACCAAAACGCCAATGGCAATGATAATGTTGAGAAAATAATTAGTTGGTAATGGCTTATCTGGACTTCCTCCGATTGCTTCATACTCTGCTCTTATCTTCTTCTTCATCGAATCCGATAGTTCTTTCTGCAAATATTCCCGGGAAAGAGGAAAGAAAGAACATTTTCTCAAAATGTATATCTTACAATGAGCTACAAACAAACACATTTGTGTTGTGTAAGAACAAACCTTCCCAGTGGAATACTTTGCAGCTACGAACTTCTCTGGAGCGTTGTCAATGATAATCCCCTGAGTAGTATTGTAGTGACACCATTTATACTATTAGACTTACATGGTTAAGTCACTCAACTGGATTTAAACGCATGGTTTATAATGATTAATGCAAGGGGCTATGTTTGAACTCTTTTATGTACCTCAGGTGGATCAAATTTTGCCCCGACATTGCTGAGTTTGGCATGAGCTTCAGCGTAATCCTTGAAAAATGCTGCTGGATCTTCAGCATACTTCTCCGCATAGTTCTGTACAAAAGAGTTTCTTTTTTTTTACTAACATTTTCTTTTAAGTAACAAAGAACTACTAATTCTGTGGCATCTTACTAGCAAAGACTTTTTTAGTAACCTTGAATGAAGGATCTTCGAATAGCGCAGCATCAGTAGGTAACACCAGAAGATCTTCGTCTCTCTTTTCTTTAATATCCTGCAAACCATAAAACTCAATGAGTAAGTAAGAAAAAATGAGGATCATATTCACATAAATCAACTTCTTAGAAAAATTTTCTTCAGTCCAAATCCATCCAAATTACTTAAGACAGATCGAGAGGTAGACCTTGAAGTAAGAATTGTCGAACTTAAGCCATTTCACTGTCCATGACTGTCCTCCTGCTTCTCCAGGTCCAGTTCTCTGCCATTTCAAACGTTTCCATAACATCTTTAAACCATCACTGCTTCAACAATAAAAAGAAGCTTTATCTTTATTTTGTGGTTTATTTTACCGTGTACTTTGTCTCAGGTTTTCCCCAACCACTACGGTCTGGTCTGGATCTTCCTAAGGTATGTGCACCAGACAAGGCGACAATTTCCTGCGTGAGAAAACAACCAGGACTGTAAGACAATGCCAATAAACCATGCTTGAGACAAACAACATAAACTGGAAAAAAAAACCAGAATCACCTTGTCATTTAGGCCCATTCTGTAGAACACATCTCTCAAATGATCAGCTGGTGAAGGAGGTCCAGCATCTAAACATATCATACATTCACCTCATAATTATACTTAGCCCATAACAAAATATGAAACAAACTTATGGAAGCCATGAAACAGACAATGGAAAGATAAGTTAACCAGGGAGTCTTCCTTCTTCTGGACATTGATCAGGTGCGTCGACATCAACTCTCCCATACTTCATTGGGATCTCAGGACCACCAGCCTCCTAGAAGTTATTAAATCTAAAGATATCAGTAAAATTCAAGACCAACATAGATTACTGCTAAATCAAGCTCAACACTAATCTCCATCAGGAGTTCAAAACCTCTACTGCAGTGGCACTAGCTAACTGGAATAAGTCTGCATAAGTGATGTTAGGGTACTTGTCTTTGATAGGTTGAATAAGCTTTAATGCATTAATGAGACCTGTAAATGTCAAAAGTAGAATATAACGATAACATAAGAAAGGAGGTTTTAAGCCACAAGGAAAGTGAATGTGATGGAAGCAGTACCAGCATTTGCAGCATGCTTAAGCTCAGCCTCAAATCTAAGACTTCCATTAGCTCCACCTCTCTGTGGCCACTCCTCGATGTTCTTGTTATATGTACCAGCATCATGCCATCCCAACCTAACCTGAAATGAGATATGTAACTCTTGTCAACAAACCATTGTCAATAACCACTTAACAATGATGTAGAATCGTGTGATTGAGCTGCCGAAATTCTTTTTTTTTTTTTGGGCTTAGAGCAGCCAAATTTCTACTTCCATGAATATGGAACAAACAGCATAGTACATCATCAATTCAAAGCGATAAAAAGAGAAGGATACTTCACCAAAATAGGATGGCAAAATTTTGTGCGGAGAAGAACTTTGATATCTTCTTTAGCGTTTTTCAATTGAGCTGCATCAGAAGCGGCACATTTTGGTGAAATCATCCCAAATTTCGTCCCATTAATCCGATGTTTTCTCTATAAATCAACGTAAGATGTTATGTTTTGAGCAAAATTCACATAAACGGAAAACGAATCTCACGATTGAAGTAGAAATACCAGAATAAAGGAGGAATGAGGAAAACGAGAGGAAGGTGTGACGCTTCGAAGAGAAGAAAGGGAATGTGGCGATGTAGATGAAGAGAGAGCAACGGGAGACGAAGATGAGGAGGTGGAAGCGACGGGGGAAAGAGAGACGGTGGTGGATGAACAGAGTAAGTGAGATGCGGCGGAGAGAGAAAAAGCCATTGTTGTCAGTTACGGTGGCGCAACGGCGGAGTGAGTTTAAAAAGACATGTGTCAGAAATTTAGCGATGCGTTTGCCAGTTGGTTCTATTTGGAGTCACTCACTCTTAATTGGATAATGATATTTATCACGAAATGTGTTCCTCACGCGCCTACTGCAAAAAAAAAAGTTATGGATAGTTTTGGGCTTAATGGGCCGACCAATAAATAATGCTCTTTTTTGCAAATAATGATAGTATATTGGAAAATAAAATTGTTTCTGTAGTTAATGGGCCGTACATATTGGGCTTTATAGTTCGCGCGTACTCTACACGCGGAGAGGTTATAGCGAGATGCCAAGTATCTCAATCAGCTACGGGAAATCAAAGAAACCTCTGTTGCAAACTTGCAACTTGACAACTTGCAGAGTGAAAGAGATATATAAAAATAGTTCAGTGAATAAGAAGAAAGCAGCAAATCCCATAAGAAAGTAGCCTCCTTTTGGTTGGCCCTGTCATAAAGGGAACCTTTTTTGGAATTTGGTTTCGCTTTCTTGGGGACAAAAAAGGAGATGAATCGGAATAAGGAGACAAGATTCCTTCACTTCTTCTTCTTCTTCTTCTTCCTCTGTCCTCGCTTTCAACTCTCAGAAGCTAACAAAGACTCGTCGTCTCGTCAAGTGAAGTTACAGAATCATCGACTTGGTTCCTCTGTTGTGTTTCCTGTCTCTGGGAATGTTTATCCTCATGGGTATGTGCTCAATTTCACATTCTTTTGTTTGAATTTCTCAGTTTCTTGGTACTTTCTAGTGACCCATTTCTTGGTTTGATCTTCTCCGTTTGATTTCATTTCCTGATTGTTGATTGATGTCTTGGAATTTGCATCTGTGCGGATATACTTTGTGGCTTCTTGCATCTATGGGGTTCTTTGACTTGTGAATTGTTTCAGTGGTTGAACAGAGAACTGTCGAAAGTAGTGATTCTCTTGATGAATTTCAGATTTCTGGCAATGTTGATACTATTGTCACCTTAGATTAAAAACTACCAATTTGATTGTTTGAGTTCTTGTTTCCATTTGAAGTTATTTTGGCTCATCTAAAGAATTCATGTTCTCTTTTTTGCAGGTACTACTATGTGTTGCTTAACATAGGTAACCCACCTAAGCTCTTTGACTTGGATATTGATACTGGCAGTGATCTCACTTGGGTTCAGTGTGATGCACCGTGCAATGGCTGCACAAAGGTATAACTTTGAATTTAATGTGTGAGATAATGAGCAAACGTCATATTCAAAGTTGAGTATCGGTTATCTCTTTCTCTGCAGCCTCGTGCTAGTCAGTACAAGCCAAATCATAACACTTTGCCTTGTTCACACATCTTGTGTTCTGGCCTTGACCTTACCCAGAATAGACCTTGTACTGACCCTGAGGATCAATGTGACTATGAAATCGGGTACTCCGATCAAGCATCATCTATTGGTGCTCTTGTAACTGATGAGTTTCCTCTTAGACTCGCAAATGGCTCCACTATGAACCCCCACCTGACATTTGGGTTAGTTTTTGTTCTACCTTTTGTACGCCTTAACTCGAGAATGTAAAAGTTTCTTAAGCTTGCAGTGATCCTGATTCTTTAATTAAATTTTCTTGCAGATGTGGGTATGATCAGCAGAATCCTGGTCCACACCCTCCTCCTCCAACAGCGGGAATCCTTGGCCTTGGCAGAGGGAAAGTAGGCATTTCCTCACAGCTAAATTCTTTGGGGATAACGAAGAATGTGATTGTGCATTGCTTAAGTCCTAATGGTAAAGGCTTTCTCTCAATTGGAGATGACCTTGTTCCTTCTTCTGGAGTTACATGGACTTCACTAGCTCGTAACTCACCTAGGTAAGCAAACTTTGAGCATGATCTTCTATTCAACTGCCACTTATTTACTCAGACTTTTGTAATTTCCAAATTGAAACTCATCGTGCGACTTTTTCTGTAGTAAAAACTACTTGGCTGGACCAGCAGAGCTTCTCTTTAATGACAAGACCACAGGTGTGAAAGGCATTAACTTGGTTTTCGATAGTGGAAGCTCATACACTTACTTCAATGACAAAGCATACCAAGCGATTCTTGATCTTGTAAGAGACAATTTCTTCTCTCAAAAACAAAAGAGTAATTTCACTGGTTGTATTTTACCACATTTCTATGGCTAAACTGATGTGCATATAAATCACTTATATAGATAAGAAAAGACTTGAATGGGAAGCCTTTGAAGGACACAAAAGAAGATACAAGCTTACCGATCTGTTGGAAAGACCAAAAACCTCTGAAATCACTTAGTGAGGTCAAGAAATACTTCAAGACTATTACTCTACGATTCGAGAAAAGTCAGCTATTTCAGGTTCCACCTGAGTCGTACCTCATTATCACTGTGAGTGACTGAAGTATATATTGACTATATATGACTTCTGTTTCTAATTAAATCAATGGCTGAAAGACTTGTTTCTTCTTTTTATATTTGTAGAAAAAAGGAAATGTATGTTTGGGTATCTTAAACGGAACTGAAGTCGGACTTGACAGCTACAATATCATTGGAGGTAAGTATAATACTAAGTTTTCCATTATAGTTTTCTTATGTTCATAACTTAACAACAAGATTCTCATGGCTATGTGTGTGATAGACATATTTTTCCAAGGCATAATGGTGATCTACGACAATGAAAAGCAGAGAATTGGATGGATTTCTTCAGACTGTGACAAGCTTCCCAAGTTCTGAACCTTTATGCTTCATCAAATCTATAGAGTTTCTCTACCTTTTTTCTTCTGTTTTTTTACCTCTAAACATTTCTATTAACAGTGTGAATCATGACTATGGAGGAGATTTGTCGGAGGAGGCTTATCCAAGAGGATTTGGTTTGGTAGAAGAGCTTTTCTCTGCAACTGATTCTTCTAAGAACAAGAACTTGGTCTCAGATGGAGAGCTTTGACACTGAGAAGAGTTTTAGAGTGGTGTAATAAAAAGTTTTTGAGGTTTTTGGTTTTGTTGTTATTATAGAAACAAGGCAATATTTTGTGAATATATATATGTCATCACATGTAATCATCTAATAATGGAAAAAAAAAAAATCTTGAAGAGCAAAATGCATCGTTTCATCAAGATGCAGAAATTTTCACCTGTGATATCTTGGGTTACTTTCTATGTAAACTAGTTCTGGTCCTTCTGGACATCAAATTCAGAACTGAAACGCCGAACGAACCAAAAACAAATACTCGGTTTGGTTTCCGGTTAGTGGCAAAAAACTTGTTCAGCTCAAATATGTAGATAAATTTGGTTTTCGGTAGTCGGAAAAAAAAAATTGGTTTTCGGTTTGATTGATAATCTAGAACCTGAAAATAACCGAATGGAAACCGAAACTAAATATTTCAATTATTTTTAGTTTTCTTTTTACAAATAATCTTATTTAATCGGCTGTTTGGTTAGTTTTTTGTTATAATTAATTATTCGAAATTGAATCAATATTATTTTGGATCTGATTCCGTCTACATTTTAAATATATCTTCAAATCGAAATCAAACCGAATTTTAATCTATATGTACTAGTTATCATATTTTTAAAATTCTAAAGAACCAAAAAAAAAGCCGACCAAACCGAACCGAATACCCACGGCTAATTAAAAATGGAAGCTTCGAAGTGAAGTGTTAATTTACGAAATGCCCCTGGTTCTGGAGGGTAAAATGGGAACTATAATATGAAAGACAGTAGACAATGGCGGAAGAGAAACCTTAAAAACTAGAACTTGGCGCCATCAGCGAGGGAGAGAGTGAAAAGAGGGTTTAGCTAAAGATTCTGAAAGCACTTTACGCGGCGGTGAAGATGACTGAGATAACTTCGGCCATGGACATTGACGTGGACGAAATTCAGCCTGTCAAGCCAACTAACAAGGGCAAAGACGTCGCCGGATTTGCTGGTCCGTCGCAGAGTAAGACGACGCCTTGGGTGGAGAAATACCGACCTCAATCGCTTGATGACGTCGCTGCACATCGTGACATTGTTGATACGAGTAATTGATCTTTACACACACTCTTTATTTCCAAACCCTAGTGTTTATTTTCCTATTTTAGGGATATAGTATAAATATCTACTCTTTTTGATGGGAAATTACTGGAAAATTTAGCGATTGTGGCTTGAAAGTTGAATTATGCTTGATGAAATGAAAGTGATGTTGTTTTTATAAAGTCTAATGTTGAATTACTTTATTTTTGTCTATGCCAATACTATTGCATGTTATGGCTTCTTTACTTATGCTCACTGATGGTTTTGTTATTTAAACAGTTGATAGGTTGACCAATGAGAACAGATTGCCCCATCTTCTTTTGTATGGTCCTCCTGGTACAGGCAAAACATCCACCATTCTAGCTGTTGCTCGGAAACTTTATGGACCCAAGTACCGTAATATGATTCTTGAACTGAACGCATCAGATGATAGAGGAATTGATGTTGTAAGGCAGCAGATTCAGGATTTTGCTAGCACGCAGAGCTTCTCATTGTGAGTTTCCTATCATGATTTTGTTCGTGTTATTATTTCGTGGTTTGTTTATCAGACTTATAAGCATCGTCAATTGTATTGGATTGTATTGTGATGGTATGAAGTATAGTAAACTGTAGCATCATGCTAAGTAGAATAAGATGTCTTATTGTGTAACAAGTTTCTGAGTTAAGATTCATGATTGCAGAGGAAAATCTTCTGTTAAGTTGGTTCTGCTAGATGAAGCAGATGCCATGACAAAAGATGCTCAGTTTGCCTTGCGTAGAGGTAAAACCTTGTAGTGAATCCCTATCTCTCTCAGTTGTTGTGTTTAATTACCGTACTAACATGTTTAGCATGCTTATTTTCTTACTTTGGCAAGTGATTGAGAAATACACAAAGAGTACTCGGTTTGCACTCATCGGAAACCATGTCAATAAGATCATCCCAGCTTTGCAGTCAAGATGTACCCGATTTAGATTTGCTCCCCTTGATCCTGTTCATGTGAGTCAACGTCTTAAACATGTAATAGAAGCTGAAGGGTGAGATATAATCTATTTCTGTTTTCTCCATCATCGTTCTTTAATATTTATTTTTGTTTAACCATGCTTCCTTTCCTATAATTGGACTAGGCTTGATGTAAGTGAGAGTGGTTTGGCAGCTCTTGTACGGCTGAGCAATGGGGACATGAGAAAAGCATTGAACATTTTGCAGGTTTTGTAGCATTTCCTTTTGGTTCTGTCTCCGAACTCTACAATTGTAAATCTATAGAAGAGAATACATTTTTCATTCATGTGAATGGATCTGTGAAAATTTCTTATGGATTCTTCTTGGGTGTGGGCAGTCGACGCATATGGCGTCACAGCAAATTACAGAGGAAGAGGTTTATCTTTGTACTGGAAACCCATTGCCAAAGGACATTGAGCAAATTTCTCACTGGCTTTTAAATGAGCCATACGCTGAGAGCTACAAAAGTATTGAACTGTAACTGATAATTTACTTTCTTTACTAAGTTAATGATGTCATAGTCCTAACTCCTGATTGTTACTTCATTCTGCAGATATATCAGAAATGAAGACGAAAAAGGGACTTGCAATTGTTGATATCGTCAAAGAGGTTACCATGTAAGTAACATACTTGGTAGCTGCGTCTACTACTGTGTTATTCTTGCGTCTCTGTTAACTAACTTTTGTTTCTCCGTCAGGTTTGTTTTTAAGATCAAGATGCCTTCAAACGTCAGAGTTCAACTTATAAACGATTTGGCGGACATTGAGTTAGTATCTTTTGCATTTCGAAATTGGCAGATTGTTAAATTCTGATTGAACTGAAGTAGAGTATTTCAGCTTGTATTATCCACAATCTTGTAATTTAATTCGTTTTACTATTTGCAGGTACAGATTGAGTTTCGGATGCAACGACAAACTGCAGCTTGGAGCTATCATTTCTACGTTCACACATGCCCGGTCTGTCTTGGTTGGTGCAGCAAAATAAACCATGTTTTCACCATTTTGGGTCCTGCAGTAGCTTATATGCAACAACTAGAATGTTTTACCTTGGTGACGTTTTCATGACAGTCTCTGTACATTTTATGGTATTTATGACCAAAAGCTGATTTTGCAATTACCAATGAAACGTTTCAATGCCACCTTGTTATTCTTTACATCTTATTGTTCTGCAGAATGCTCTAAACATGTTTCAAAAATGCTATTCTTCAGACTGCTAATCTGTTAATGGTTACTATGAACGTAAGATAGAATCATAGTTGAGTAATTTAAACATGGCTACAGGAATCAGAGCACTTCGTGCTGCTTACTTGATCCCTGAGCGAAAAAGTTTCATAAACTTACTGTCGATACAGAACATTGAAGACCCAAAAAAAGGGAGAGAAACAACCTATACAAAGGACTTTTTTTTCTTGCAAGGTAGGAACTCTGCTAGCTTCTACATTCCTTTTCACGGACAATACTCATTATCCATATACAAGTATTTGCTATACATCTTCTGCAGACTTTGCTTTCCATCTTCTACAAACAAAATGCGGCTACTAAGAGTAACTATTCCCTTGACCAAACTGCATTTTGCTTGTGAAGATTGAATAGTTTGTTTTCTTAAAGAGTCTCATCCGTTGTTCTGTTGGACCATGAAATCTCAAGGTCGAGTGATCTAGAGGAAGCATCTTTGTTGTTTTCATGATTCAGGCTTAGAGATCCACTGTACTCTCCTTCTGTCACGACTTTGTCTATTTGGATAGTGACACGGCCTAGGGTCGTCTGCAGAAAAGCGATGTGTTGTGTATTAGACAAAGACCAATTAAGACAGTACATAATGAAGATCTCTATCGAATCCCTGCTCTGCAATTTGGACAGTGACTCATTGGATACAATGTTACCTTTCCGAATGTGCTTTTGCTCTTGCATATGATGTGAAGCTTTTGTCCTTTAGGGGGAACATCAAATGCCCAAGTAAAGCCCTCTTTCCATTCGGGAGAAGTATTACTGCTCACGACCTACAGGAAAGGAGACAAAATCTCAATGATTAAAGAAAAAACCATTGGCAAAGGTGGGTTTATTAAAATACTCTTTTCTGCCATATATATTTCCTTTACCTTAGTTTGCCGTGGAGGGCAGTTTCCAATTGTTAATTGACAAAAGGCATTTGTAGATCCCATGGACTGTTTTAAGTTTTTGGCACGCATGACATTCACTCTTAAGCAACCTGGTAGGCAGTGCAATAAGCTGTCTGCCTTGTCGTGGAACCTAGGAGGACAAGTTTTCATTAGCATCTGCAGGACCGGAATTGCTTCAGCTGCAATCATGGCTTGAGACTTTGCAACATCTACAGACATATTTGTCCAGGAGTGTTTTAGCAAGTAAAGAATATCCAATACTAATCCCTGGACATCTTCAACACCAGATCTCAGCGCCCCTACCAAATGAGGTATGCAAAAGGTAGCAGCTTCTGAGGCACGGAGCTTAGCAAAGTTCGAGAAGATCACATTTAAGGTTCTCAGAATTTCAATATTTATAGTTGCTGTAGACCACAAGCCTCTCTCAAGTGCAGCTGCTCAACCATGATATGTCCAATAGTTGAAGATCTTATCAGAATATAAAAAAGTTTGGAGCAACTTCAGCAGTTTAGTGCTACTGCTAGAGTCGCTATGACATAAAATTAGCATAACGTAAATAGTTAACGGACCTGTTAGTGATCGTATAAGCTCATTTGAGACATACTCTTGGAGTGTGTGGTTGGAGAATAAAAATTTGACCATCAGTGCTGCCTGCCCAGAAACTTCTGCATTGCAAGAAAGCAGTAGCTCTTGAATTAACAATACACCACCAGCCTCTGCAACAGCTCGTCGGTTTGTTCTACTATTCATCACAAAATTCTGCAATGCGCAGATGGCCACTACTTTCATTTCTTCAGTTGGTTGTTCTTCGAGCACGCCAATGAGTGCCCGACAAGCAGAAACAGAACCACTGGATCTAGAAAGCCCTTCATGCTGAGAAAGGTCCCCAAGTGCTAGAGCAGCAAGAAGCCTACCAGGCTCTGATCTTGTCTGGGGGTCCAACAAATATTGAGATAGTGGTGCTATTGCATATTTGCATAACTTTAACTCTCTGACCTTCGGATTGTTACATATTACTTCAAGTAAGCTTCCAGATTCTTCTTCGCATTGATGAGCTCTCAGGAGGTCCAGCAATGCATCGATTGCACCAAGCTTAGCCATTTGTACTGTGCTTGAAGCATCGTTCTTCTCATGAATCATCAATGCTTTGAGAGCCAGTAACACTGTGCTTTCAATTGTCGAAAACAACAATTTTACCAACACTGCTAGTTCAACTCTGAAAAAGCATTCTGCATCATACTGCAGGATGTTGGAAAGAACAAAAGCAGCTGACTCCCATAGATCAAGAGGGGGCTGAGGATCTTCCTGAAGAATAACTTTGGATAGCTCAAAAATACCTCCAGCGTCAAGAACAGCCTTAGGCCAGCTAGCGGAGATCTTCTCCAGTGTCTTTATCGCAGTTTCCTGCAGACTCAGTATTCCAATTCCTGCAAGCTGGACCAGAGGAACAACGGCATTCTGTGTTGTAATGTCTTGCTGAAAGTCTTCCATTGTCAAAAAATGGCTCAGCAGTTCTGCTCCAAGCTGCTGGATAGCTTGGGATGAAGATTCCAAGAAGGAAATCAGAGGCACGATGGCTTCACTGGGTGTAAAACTAAAAGCTTCAAGACTTTGCTGTTTTTCCAAAATGTTTACAAGTGCTTGTAGGGCACTATGTTGCCCCCATAAGGTCAAGTCTGACCGGAGCAAAACCTTGAAAAGAGGTTCTACTGTTTTTGAAACATCTGGTCTTCTCGCGATTATCCCACTATTTGTTAAAATACGAAAAAGCTCTACAACAGCGGAACATAGCGAACTTGAGGCTCCAGGTAGTAGCTCAAGACATCGCTCAATTATCCCTGCTTCCACCATTTCCAACTTGCGTGGTACCCTGTCTTTCCCCAACTTGATGAGAGCTGATATGCTAGCTTCAATAATCCTGTAATTTGTTCCGGAAACCAAGCCAACAAAAAGCTCCTGAATGTTATGCGTGGCTGCTAGTTCTAAATGTTGATCTTCATCCAATAATAGCTTAATAGCACAAACTGCTGCTTCAACTGCTGCACTTCTTTCAGACTGCATAAGTGTTATTAAAGGCTTCATGCATTCAGAAGCAGACGGACTTCTTCTGATAATTTTGTTCGAGAAAACAACAGAACAAAGTCTGGCAGCATCTATCTTTAACTTCTCTGAAGCAGAAGCAGACGATAAGATTTTTTTCACGTTTTCTAACAGACTTCCTCCTTCCACATCATTCAGAAGAGCTGTATTCGAAATGTTTCCTGAGCTTATTTTGATCAATGCAGAGAGAGCTACCTCTTGCTCACTCTCTGATACAGTACCAAGCATGTCCATCAGTGGTTGAACAGCCTGGCAGGCGACTTCAGAATTTCTGATGTTCTCAGCATCAAACAGTTCATTCAAAGCCCCAGCTGCGCTGTATCTTGCCCTTCTTGAACCTAGTCGCAGTACTGCGATAAGCTGATTCAAGGAACTTAGTGCCATTTCGTTTTGTCTTAGCTCGTGGTTGCTAAATAATAACCTAAGCAATTCAGATATGGTGTACTCAGTTGAATCTTGAGGACTTAGAGAAAGGTACTTCGTTAGAGCTTCAACAGCTCCAGCTTCAGCCATCAGTAATTTGTTTGTGTCACTTCCATCAGCAATGCGTATCAGGATTTCGATGGCAAATTGAGGGGCTCCTGGCCTATCTGGAATTGGCCTTAGGAGATCTACAAGCAGCGGGACAGATTTGCGTGCAGTGGAGCCAAGCCTCACATCTTCAATTTCAAAAAGGTGTTGAAGTATGACTTGATCAGGGTCTTTCACAAGAGAAAATTCATTTGCCAAAGCTACCAAGTTCATTATCTCCGATTCCACATAGCCCAGAAGGTTTATTATCCCAGAAACAGCACCTGAGTTTGCAATTGTCAGATCTATTCCTCTGTTCCTAGTACAAACAAGACTAGCCATTGCATGGGCAGCAAAATACCGATCTATCAGTTCATCCGATCCTAGCAAAAGTGACAATGTTGGAATTAACCGCATCGTTGTTGAAGATAAGGACACATTGTCATCCTGGAACATGATAGCCAGGAGGAGAGAGCTAATCCATACGCCTTCTGTATCCTCAAATTCAGCCTGGTACAACATTTTAGCTTAAGATTACTTTCTAAGGGGGATATTCATACAAGGCATCTTTGACACAGAAAATTAAGAATCAAGCCAAACCTAAAAGAAACTGAAAGCAGTGTGATTCGATACCAAAATCTGTAATGATATAAGGAAGTGTTAACTTCTGAAATTTTACTGTAACATAACCTCTGAACTAACAGAAGGTCCTAAAGGTGAAAACCCTGCCCCACAAAGTTGTATAACTCAACTCAAAAGTTGGGCAGTTTATTTCATTCCCAACGAAGGTACCCTGTAGGATAGCAACCCATGACCAATAAAAAATAAAGGAAATGTGTAATTTTTTCATGTCCAAAAATGAAACATATACCTGAGGACTGGAAGTATAACTAGATAGCTTCTCCAAGAGCACGTCAAGTCCACCAGCTTCCATAACAATGAGCCTTGACTTAGCATCAACAGAAGTGAGTATGCACAGCAGCCACAATGCAACTGTACCACCCAAGACTCTAGCTGGATCAGGAAAATAAAAACCACCTGTATCCTGGAAAACATTTTCTTTCAAAAAACCTTTAGGTGTCTGGACTTCAGATTCTAGAGAAAAGCAGTTAGAATTGTGCTTTATCATGTCAACTAGAGCATGTAACAAGAGTTTTGAGAAACCAGACTTATCAAGTGTCTCTGTGATCAGCTGCTTCTTTTCCTTTGCAGCACATAAGAGTAGCGCTGACCCCCCAACTCTCACTTCTAAACTGGATGCATTCACTATTCTATCAGCCAGAACCCCGGTTGACTTGGGTCTTGAAACTATAAGTTCACTGAGCAGACATTGTTGATCAGAGCAAAGCCTGGACAAAATTTCTATTGCCTTATCTTGCACAAGAGTATGGCCCTCGGTAAGGCATTGCACAAGGGTCTCCAAGCTTGATGGTACTTCGGCAAGGGCAATCCATGGAGGGTAAGAAAAATTCACTCCGTTCTTAGTCTTTGCCAAGAGTGCAACTACTTCTAAGATGTTGAAAGCATCTGGGCTATCCACATCAATTGATTTTAGAGAATTAACGAGTGAAAGTATAGCAAAACGGCACTGAGCACTTCCCTTTAGCACATCACAAACTGGAAAGTTCTTTAGTAACTGGTGAAGTGCCCGTGATGCATTTCTTTTACCCTCTGAAGATCCATCAGCCAAAACTCTGGTGAAAGCTGAAACAACATCTTCGGCTAGTGCTTCTGCAGCTATATCTGGATCAGACAGAAGATTTGCCAGCGCAGAAACCGCATTTTCTGCAGACTCAATGGAAGGGTTCTTAGCCAATTTCATGAGTGACTTAAAATCCCCTTCTGCAATATAGGATTTTTTTTTACTAGTATATTTATTAGACGGGCGGGAAAGTGCGTCCAAAGCCCTGGCTACTTGTTTCGCCACATTATGAGTGTTGTTTGTAAGCAACTTGATCCAGGGATTTATAATGTCATCAGTCGCAAGATGACCACAGATATCTTGTCTTGAGCTGAATAGATCAGCCAAAACTGAAGCTGTATGCTCCTTTGTTTCTTCACTGGAAGATGTTAGGGACTCGACAAGGGACCTCAGTCCTTTGTTAGCAGCACATCCTCTATGAACAAGTTCCTCTTGTGAAGCTTTTGAGAGCACATGGCCCAATACTTTTATTACATGAATCTTTGAAGTCGGATTATCTCCCAGAAGTAAAGCCAACAACTGGTTAATTGTGGCAGGATCAGCTGTGTGAACAAGCTTCACAAGTGTCTTAGCAGATGTTGCTTGGGAATTTGGTCCTCCAGTCTTCAGTAGCCACAAGAATGCTGGAATACCACCAGCTCTTTCAACACAATCACGGATTTCCTCACTGTGACAGCACAAATTCCAGAGGATGCAGGCAGCATCTTCCTTGGCCTTTTGAGATCCAGTCTCGAGCAACTGGACAAGTGGAGGAATCCCCCCGGCTGCAGTTACAGCCCATTTACTCTCATCCACCTGAGCCGTCAAGATTTCCAGCATTTCAACAGCATACTCTTGGTGTTGCTCACTAGACAAACCTAGAAATGATATAAACAGTTGGATTCCTTCTCTCTTTCCAATCGCATCCCAAATTTCAACCTTGTCATGGCATAAGAGAGAGAAGCAAATTATCAGATGCTCTCGCACATCACTGGAAGCTATAGTTATGAGAGCAATAAGGACTCTCTTAGCTTCTGCATCATCTAGGTAACACGATAGACTACTGTTTCCATACAAGCTTGCCATAGCCTCCAAGATCCGCTCTTGGATTAGTTTTGTATCATGAGGCTTTAGTAAGTTGACCAAAATGCTCTCTACCACGCTTGGATCAAATATCTTCTCCAAACTCTCTGGTTGTTCGAAAATCATTAGAGCATAGGCAAGGGCTCCGATTACATCACTAACTGGTTCCGTCAGACGAGGGGATTGTGATACTTGTCCAAGATATATAATTAATTGGCACATCCCGCCAAACACATTTGCCAAAGCTCCAGTTGCATGTTCTTGTAAAGATTGTCCATGTTTTCCTTGCATACACTCTTTAGATGGGGCAACTATGGCTCCAATGAGAGCATGAACACCTCCTGCATCTTTGACAAATTTCTTAGCCTCATCAGATTTTGACGAAAGAGCTTCCAAAGCATCTGCTGCACTACCACGGACATTGATATCATTCTTCTGTTCCAGAAGCTGTATAAGAGACTTAACAACTCCAGATTCTAATATTCTCTGGATGCTGTCAGAAAAGGACAGAACTAGACGAGCCAGTAGAGAAGCAGCATTTGCTTGAGAATTAGGATTATCAGATGACAAAAGAGACACGACTATGTCTACACCACTACCCTCTAGAGTCAGTCTCCAATAACCATCATCAACGCCACAAAGATTTCTCAAAGCTCCAGTAACATACCCTTCAACCACTTTATTTTGATTTTCTTTCAGGCTAAGTTGATCCCACAAAGTTGGCACTACACCTTCTGTAATAAATATTTTCATGCCAATGTGATCATTAGAAATTCCAGCACAGGAAACCTCATATATAGCTTCTGCCGCTGCTTTTCTAGTTTCAATGGTTCCAGACTTCAAAAGCGAGAGTAAAGGTGGGATGCATCCTCCTAGAAGCACTTTTAGTCGCAAGTCTTGGTCTTTGCATAGAACACAAAGGATTGATGCGACATTTACTTTGGCCAAACTCGTCCCATTTCTAAGAATGGAAATGAATAATGGCATTGCTTGGGCATACAAACCGATTAGCCTTCTTGCCTCCCTTTTTCCTTTTGCAATAACTAGTAGACGACTTGTTGTGAGAACTTTGTCTTGCGGAGAAGATGTTTTTGCATGAAGTTGCTCGATAAGCTGAGCAACGGTAGCCATTGCCTTCTCTGGGTCGTCCATTTCCATTTTTGCGTCAACTTCGCTGCACATTTTTAGGCCATAATTTACATTTTATACTTCTCAGGACAACCAAAACCGCAGAAGGATGATGAAAATATGACCAATGAAAGGAGGTGGACAAAAGATCAAAATTTCAGGTTGCCAATCAGGCATGTATTATTTCAGTAACCAAATAAAACTTTGAGCTATATCACAACTTTTAGTTTCAAAACAAAGTGAAAGCTGACCAACCTTCTTTCTTGCTACAGTTTTCTCTAAATATTATTCCCAATTAGAGAGTGCCTACCTTAGAGGAAGATAATGCTTTCTCCTGATATTATAACTCGCCTATAGCTTCAGCCTTTGGTTTCCTAGGACGAAACCTTGTGTAAGTTTAAAACCGCAAGAACAGCGATTGACACTAGTTTACCAAAAACTCATACTATCTTTGCAACTACTCTAAATGGCAACAAGGCTCTGTAGTTAGGAACTTTGAAAATGTTTGCCACAAAAACTCCAGGTTTAATCTGTTTAATTAACTTTAATAATCCCAAATATGTCAAATTTCATCACTCTCAGATACAACTCAAATCTTATTGTAACAGTCTACATTCTAATGCTACAGTCCCATACCATGTATCAGAAATTCAAAAACCCAACAAATTAATATTGATAAGAAAAATTACACACCTCGTGGAAGGTGCAGAAACCTCCGAAATCTCTCCGCCTTAGTTCTTATCCAAAATCCGCCTCTCGGAACCGAAGAACCATCACCTTAAAATCTCCAAACGTCGCCGAGGTACAAGTTCCGAATCAGAATCCATCTCTCGCTGAAAATCAACACCAGCAACCAATGTTAAACCCACTAGCAAGGTTCCACTTCTGGAAATCCAAAGCAACAACAGATACTTCCTAAATCAACGAAGAGGATAAGAAACAACAGATTGGATCATAAAATCCTAGGTCAGAAACCAAAATAACAAAGAACGGATTCCTAGGTTCAAAATAACAAAATTATAGGTGATTGAAAAAAAGAGTACGAGCATTATGATTATAATAGACAAGGAAGCTCACAGGAAAATCACCTTTTCTCTTTTGTCGTTGTCGAAATCAAAAACGCTGAATTGACCGATAAATGAAGAAGAAGAAGAAGAAGAACGTACGAGCAGAGAGTAGAGAAACAGTCTCTTTATTTTATTTATTGGGTATATATATTTCCTTAATTTTCATCTTTTACATTATTCCTTAATTATCCACTTATTACCACTAATTATCCATTCGAGTAAATGTAATTATTATTTTTTGTCAAACAGTAAATGTAATTATTATACATCTGAAATAATTAATTAGCTCACTTTCACTCAATTTACTGTTTTCATAGTCTCACAACTATTTGCATTTTAATTTTACAAAGTTTTAGACTTTTTCAATGTCAGGTTTGTCTTCTTTTTTTTTTGTCAACATTGGACCACAACTGGCCGATCCATTAGCCAAATTCCTACATAATGCAGGCAGCAGGACTCGATCCCTGGATGTGCAAGTGCGTCTACCTTTAGTAGATTTACCGTCTGCCACTAGGCTAAAGGCCACTTGCATGTGTCTAAGACTCGATTATGTCTTTACCTTATTCACTATTTGAATTGGTTCTCTAGCAATAAAAATATAGTTGGTCAAGACCTTTTCAAGTTTTCTTGTTTTTATGAATTTATAAATATTAATAATAATTTATGATGTTATATCTATATATATATATTTTTTTTTTGTGAATTTATTTGTTGCGGAGTTAAATAAATCATTATTATTATATTCGTAATGATTTGTCGAAGTTAACACTAAATTTATTTATCATAGATGTTTTTGTTACTAATATATATTTGTGAGAATTATATTGTAATCATTTACAAATCATCACAATTTTGTAAAAATGTATTTATATTGTAACAACATATGTATTATTGCGACAAATATTATGTATTGTTTTTTTGTAATAATATTTAATCAAATCATACATAAATACAGTGAAGCCTATACAAAATGATTTTAACATTTGATTTGTTTTGTTTGATAATTTAGGAGTTGCTAGATCTTATAGGAAAGGTTTGGACTATTTTTTTGGGATGTGCAGTCCAAGGACAGATTTTCTCTTCGGGTATTCAAATGAACCAAAAACATGAACTCATATCCGTGTAAGAGTAATTAAGAAAATATATTTTAATTTTGCATATAGGAAAATCAATCCTATACACTATATAAATTTCTAAGTCCACCTTTAACACTTGACCACAAGCTCCACGAACTTTTTAATGTGTTTTGATAGTTTTTGTTGGTCAGCATAAGTAATCTTTGCGTATAATAACATGACTCTTTAGTACATACACATTTATATTTCTACATTAAATTAATAATAAAGATAAACTAATAAACAAATATTATTCATCTTACCAACATACATTAAAAATTGACAAAACACAAACTTCCAACTAAAAACTATATATATATATATATATATATATTAGTTATAACCTAGAGAGAAAGAGATTCTCTTCAGTCTTTCACTTATAAAATAATAGTTATTGGTTTATTATCAGAAAATTTGTCAAATCATCTTTATCTTTTTCATAAGAACTTAAGGTGAGGTTGTTGGTAATTTTCTTTTTTGATTTTCTTTTTTTGATTTTTGAATATTTGTTTCAAATATAGAGATAGCTATAAAAAAAATAATCGAATTTGTGAAGAAAATGATTAAAAAAAGAATTTTTTCACTTTTTGATTTATTGATGTGTAGACCAAAATCATGAAAAAACCATGAAAATCGTGATGAATCTTTTTCTATAGGAAAAAAAACTGTTTTATTGTTATTTTAAAAATTGTTTGTTCTAATTAGAGAAAATGAAAGTGAGAAAATGAGAAAGAGAAAAATTGAGAAAGAGAGAGAACGTGAAAGATAAGAGGGAATGAGAGAAATTGGTAAAGATAAAGACATTAATATTTTTTGGGGCATAATGATCCTTATTTTGTGAATAGAAACACTCGATACAAACTATAATAGTAGTTTTGTTCTAAAACTAAATAACATAAAACTTTATGTTATCTAGTGCATATACTCTATATATTAATCCACAATATAAGTATTCACATATGCGATTAATGTAATCGGTAAGAACAAAAAATTAACAAAAATGTGACTTTGATCATAACTAAATGTATATTATGTAATTTTTCTACCGAAATTCGACTCTAATTACATAGTCTGCTATGATAAAATCTATAGAAAAAATAGTTTGTTTGTGATAAGTGAGTTAAACACACAACGTTATGCATGTCAGTAACATATTTACATTGTTAAGTGATTATCCTATGTATGAAATGAACTTCTTGAATTAAAAACAAAAACAAAAATTAAGTTAGAAATATGATTTAAAAATGTTTTGTTGATATTGGAAACAATGATGATAAACTAGCAAGTATGAAGTGTGTCAATATAGAGATTGGTTATGAATTGAAAGTGAAAGTTGTAAGAGCAACAACAAACATACCTAACATGGACTTAAAGCCCCACTTCCCATTGAGTCTGACTGTCTACAGTTTTTCAGTTCGCAACAAATTTCTCTGGGTCCCTTATTTTTGATGTAACATAATATTGCACATTATATGACTAAATCAAATCTATATTTGATTAATTAGATTTTCATATCATATAGTATCAAAACATAATAGATCATAATACAACAACTAAAGTGACAAAAAATCAAACAGTTTAATGAGCTAAATGTCGTTCTAAAAGTATACATGCGTCAATTTTTTTTGTTATTTTTTTGTTCATTTTCATGGCTACAATTATTTTATTTGAAACTAACGTCTGATTTTTTTTTGTCAAGTAGCCTAATGGTTTTTAAACCTCACTCCCCTACTACTGCATGTAGAAGATTTGATCTCTGGTGCTTTGAGAATTAGTAAAGTGACTACACCACTGAACCATATATCCTCGACAAACTGACTTGTGATATGAATAATATTTTAAAATATCATAAAGTAATCAATTAAATGAACATCATTAAATTCCGGGAGCAATAAATCATGTAGAAAAGCATGTCTTAATAGTTGACTGTGAATTTATATACATCAGTTTTTTCTGTACATTTCTGTAGATTAATAGTAGTTAAAAACTTAAAGCTACTTTTCTAATTAGAAACCTTAGATAAACTATTTCACAAAACTCAATCGTCGTTTTCAATGAATAATGATGTGATGAATTGGAACACGATTTAACCTGAACAGTTCATATTAATAATATTTTGGTTTATTATACTAAAAAGGTAAACTCGTGTCTAAATCAAACAAATATACAAAAGACAAAAACAAATTAATTAGAATTAAAGCAAACAATGAGTTTTGTTTGAATGCAAGTTGCAACGATGGGACTGGTATCTGTCAGTCCCTACCATTACCGACACTTTTTTAATACGACATCGTCAGTGGAAATCGGATCTCGAGCTTCCTTCTCTACTATCTTCCGATTTTTTTTTTATAAATATTTTCTAAAATAATAATTTACATTTTGTAAATGTTACCGTTTTTAACTTAAAATATATGAAAATTAACATTCTTTGGTTTTCCAGCTACAATCAATTCATTGGAATTGAATTATCTACAGAATTATAAAACAATACATGTCAGTTTACCCAATTTTACCATTAAGACATATCTTTAAAAACTCTGGTGTTTGAAAAAAAGTAAAATGGACTTTAGCACTAGACTACAACTCCTCGACAAAGTTTAACATTTAAAAAAAATGCACTCAATTATCTCGATATTGTAAAGGTTTGAAGGAGTTTGATTGAAATATGTCTTTGAAAAAAATGCATGACAGATTTTAAATGAAATTGTAATTTTCCTTATTTCAGAATCGTTTGTTTGAAAAAAAAATTGAGTACAAAGTAGTTGGGCTCGTATTAATAGATTGAATAAAACCAAAGGCCCAAGTGTCATAAAAAAGCCCAACCTACCACTTACATTCTGGCCCAACTAGCGGATTCACATCGACTAACTGACACGTGCAACGACAATGATAGTTCCCACTATCTATAAACTTGCACGTGACAACTCAAAAAGTTCTCTGCCGAACCACAAGTGGATCCATCGTCGTGGACCACATCTGATTCCCGCCAAATAACCTTGAAACAATCTCGTTATCGGCGATGGCATCTACGTAATTAAACGGAAAATCCATGGCATTACTTAACCGACCGTTGCTACACGTAAACTCCGGTGACACCACTTGCTCCGAACAGATCGAGCCGGCGACAGAATCCGGCTGACACGTGTCATTCATAGGCTTTAACTCGTTCTCGATCTCGATCACACTCCGCTTCTCGATTACACCTTTCTTGTTATAGATTCGACATAATACCCAATCGTCAAGCTGAAATCAGAACATATCCGGTTAACTTAACCCGGTTTGAAATCAAACTCAAATTTCGGTTTAATTCACTCACCCTTAGACTATTTTTCTTCCGAACCGACCGGTCTACATCAGCGAGCCGGTATTCATGCATTATCCAATTAGTTTTCTCTCCATTCGGAGGTTTTCCAGAGTAAAACACTAAAGCCTTCTTAATACCAACCGGTTTAGGACGACCAATCGGTTTATCAGCACCTGTAGCTTTCCAATAACCAGTACCAGCTGCTCGGTTCGGCCTTGAACCGTTTGGATACTTTCGATCTCTTGGTGAGAAAAAATACCACTCTTTTTCACCGTACGAAGCCATACCTGTGAAATCGAAATTCAATTGCTAATTCTCAAACCGGTTTACATAAACCGATAATGATTTAAGAGAATAAGAAGAAACGTACCGGGAAGATCCCAAGGATCATATCTATACAAATCGAGTTCAGTGATGATCGGAGCAGGAATAGACTGCGACGCACATTTACGACAAAGATACAAAAGAACAAGCTCCTCATCGGTCGGATGAAATCTAAATCCAGGTGGAAATTGCAAATCAGTCCCTAATTTCATCATAATTCACCTTTTTACCTCTTCTTTTTTAAAATTGTTTATGGAGTTTCAATAGAACAGAAAGAACTAGAAAGATGTTTGAAACTTCTGAAGGAAAGAAGAGAGATGACTATATAACACAAAAACCGTGGACACGTGGCGAATAAATAAGAGCTTTGTGATGATGGAAAGGAATCACTCTCTTACCAAAATTAGATGGACACGTGGCGAATGTTAAAGTAGGTAAGTTTTGTCATTGCTTACGTCAGACTTTTGGACATGTAGCGGTCTGAATTTGGAAAAGAGCGATAAGTATGGACACGTTTGATCTCACACGCGTCTACTTTCTTGACTTAATAGGAGACCGAACGTTGACCGTATCTATCATCTCATTGATTTTCATGAGATTTTGAGCTTTTGTTCTTTTCGATCATTATACTATTAAAAGTTTAATTATTTATAGTGGCCTTATTTATATGAGAGTGTCACTTTAATATGCATTATTTCCGCCGTAATTTTAAAATAATACGTATATATTCTTATCCATTGGACAATGATTAATCATGTATATTACCCGTTTGTAATTATTTTTCACTTTATAGTTATTTCAAACATCTCGTTCGGAATCTATTTTAAAACTTTTGATATAATGAAAGTGGGGTAAATGTCATTTTAGCATTTTTTAGGCATCATAGTTCGATTTCATTGACATAAAAGAAAAGAAAACAGAAATTTTTTAGAATATGTGCTTTGATTATATACCCAATCTTGTCGATCCAATTATAAGAGTAAGGATGACAAAAAAAATAGTAGAGTAAATAAGTTTGATCAAATGATTAAGGTTTATTTCTAAAATTGATTTTATCATAGTTATACTCGATTTAATTAGATATATATTCCAATGTAATGAGGTTAGATTTTGAGTGATGAATAGAACATAACCTAGTATAATAAGTTTAGAGTTTGAGTAATGAATGGAACCATATTAATTCAATTATTAACAAATAAAAATATGAAAAGCTAAATTGCAGCGGTAATAAAAGGAACATTTTATCTTTGGGAAAAATATTTGGTTATATGGTTAACTATATCTACAGTTTTTCTCGTTAAAATTTGATATTAGAAAATTGGGTAGCTTTGGTTGATAAAATTTTGGAAACAGTTTGATTATGATCCGATTTTATAGAAAAACTTCATGTTAATATATTTAAATATGTCATTTTCTCTAATGGAGTCCACAAGATAGTGACATTTAGAGCCGCAATTGCCACCTGATTAATATACGCTTGGATATTTGCCACGTTGAGCCGCAATGTAAAGTGTTGCCTCCCCTTTCTTCTGGTGGGTTTGAACTTTTTTTGATGAAAAAGCTCAAAAGTAAACCAAAAATTTATACACGTGACGAGTTGTGAATGGTTAGTCGGATTATAATCAGAATAATTAGATGCATGAATTTACGAGCATCGCTAATGATTGTCGAAATAGAACTCTTATATACATGAATACCCACCGAGATAAATAATTCAGGTCGGCAGGATTTTGATTTATATTCGTGTAAAGACCAGAACTAGTGCACATGCCACGTTTTTATATATGATATCATCGAAATGCTCCTGTGTGTGTACTTGGACGTTCTGGCTCAATCTATAGCCACATAACATGCAAGTCATTCACGATGTGAAACATTAGCATCAGGATCATCATCGTTTCATTTGTTTCCATACTCATCATCTTAGTCATTGTAAATCATGTTTATTGATATGCTGGTTCAGGATCATGTTTTAAACCAAACCAAATCAAAAACCAAAATTACTAAAATTCTGAAACCATTAAAGTTCCTTGACAAGAACCAAAACCAAACGAGTAACTATTTTGGTTCGATTAGGTTTTTCGGTTCTAGTTTTTATGCTCAAGATACTTGCTAATCACCAAAATTTGTTGCTAATGAATTAGAAAGTATAAAACATAGACATGATTTGGTTGCTGGCATCAACAAAACAAACTAGAAAATGAGTAAACTGTAAATTATTTAGTACCAAGTTTCGGAAACTAAAGACCAGAGAACTGGAACACAAGGTATGAATTTAAACAAGAGACAAGGTACATAAAATGGCCGCGGAGTATTGTAGTGAACAATACAACAAGTGCTATTCTTCATTTTCTTTGGACTCTATGAATGGCAAATGAAACACCAAGAGAAGGAACCAACAATATCCAGTTTAAAACTTTGTATTATTCTTATACTTAACCAGATTAAGAGGTAAACCGAACTTAGACCAAAGCAGATATTTGACGGCAAATCAATCCATCATTTCCTTTACGAATCTCCTCTTTCGCTCCATTTGGCGTTCTGAAAAATATCAGCCAAAAGCATGTCACTATCTTATAAAATATGAGTTTAAAATCCTATATGATATGAATTAAAAATCTAAATGATATAAATCAAAAAAATTATATACAAAAATTAAATAAAAAGAAAAAAAAATATTCCGAGTACAACACCAAACATTATTATAAACTTAAATGAATACGGATCTAAAAAACTCTGAATAAATATAGGTTTAAAAATCTAAATGACACGAATCAAAAAAATTTATAACCAAGATTGTAATGCATCAAAACCTAAATAAACATAGATAAAACAAGTATTTCCTGTATAACGCCGAATATCTTTATAAATTGATTTTTAATATAACAAGTATATATTAAAATAATAAATTTACATATACAAATTTAACTATGAACTGCCAAGAAACATGTGACCCAGTTGACTTGCTCTTTATTTAGTTAGGGACTAGGTGAGGAGTTCGAATCCCACCGGCTCTAATTTGAGCATTTAGGCTATGGATCATGCCTTATTTATCCAATAAGCTATGTTGACAATTAAAACCATGAAAAAACAATATCAAATATAAATATTACAAAAAAACTAATAAATAACAATGTATATTGAATTTTCATAACAATATATTTGGTATACATTACATAATATCATCTAGTACAAATAATATTTGGTTACAATAATTGATTTTCTTTTATGAATTTTGGATTATAATTCTTGAGCATTGTCGAGGACATGTGGCCCAATGGAGTAGTCACTTTACAAATTCTCAAGGCATCAGAGATCGAATTCCTTACCTGCAGTAATAGTTGTGAGATTTAAAAATTACTAAATTAGTTGACAAAAAAAAATTCTTGAGCATTAATAAACCTGCAAAAACTAGAAACTAAAGTTATGTTAGTGTTGAGACAAAGATAAGAGTAGTATAGTCTTAGGATGGTAGTGTAGTCTTCTATAATATCAAGAGAAACACTAAGCAGAGAAAGCTGATCGGTTGCTTACTGTATCTGTGAATCTATGGACAATGACTCATTTGTTTTCTTATTAGAGGCGCGTTGTCTTCGTGCCAATTTGACTTTTTCAAAAATTGTATTATATCTTTAACTCAAAATCTCTAACAAATTTTTGCAACTTGATAAGCGAAAATTGGGAAGAATCTATGCGAAATTCGTGCAAAGTAGATTTGAAGATAGATCTTGGAAAATTCCAGCAACGAGAAATATGTTTAAAATTCAAAACCAATTTTTTTGGTCGGCAACCAGATGTAACAAGATATTTGGAATATCTTTATTATTTTAAAATTATTATTTATTATTATTTTATATATTTTAGTATCTTTATTATTTTTAAATAGGATTAAGGGTTTATGCTTATAAAGAATCTTTTATATCTAGGATTTTATTTAGTTATTGATTGATTAATGAAAATTACAATTTTTGGAAATGGCTTTTTGTTAAAACTTTGAGATGAGGACTCTCAAACCCTAGTTTCTAAGTATTCTTTAAATCAATAGATCTCTAGTTCCATCCCAATAGCTTTCCGTTATGTCATGGTCTGAATCTTCTCTTCTTTTAGTGGTCTTTCATGGTTTTTCTTTAAGACTCTGGCCATCATGAATCAGCTTTTAGGATAATTCGGCAGGCTTTTAGTGGAGCCTAAGTTATTAACGGACTTGTTTATAGATTTCTTTGTATCTTTTTATTGTCTTACTTAGTAGTTTAAGCTAAATTAAAGTTGATGTTCCCCATTTTTTTTTTTGTCAACTAGCCTAGTAGCTTTTAAATCCCGTTTATACTACTGCAGGTAGGAAATTCGATCACTGGTGCTTTGAAAATTTGTAAAGTGACTATACCACCTTATTCCCTACATTTATTAATTAAATACATTTATACTAAAAAAGTAAAAAGACTAGACCAATATGTTAGTCTCCCACAAAAACCAATTCGGTGGATGACCAATATATATAGCTTGTGATTATTTTGCTTCAAAGAAAAACCATAAATCACGAAATAGAACTTTTATATAAACATATATATATGAATACCCACCAAAAATAAATAACTAGTGCACATTAGTACATACTACACAGAATTGTGCCAACGTTAATCAGTATTATAAATGATTCAAAATAAAATATTTTTGTTTGATATAAAAAGATATCTACAATGACAAATATCATTGTCATAAAACAAAATATTAATTTTGAAAAACAAATTTTTTTATAAACTCGTTAACCAAATTTTCAAAATTAATGTTTCTAATAATTTTTTGGATAGAGAAAATAATCAAATCACTCAATCTTGTGACATATTGGAACAGAAATAAGATTTAATTAATTAACTAATTGTTTAAGTCCATTAAGTTTTGTAAAAGCTTCTTTTTTTATTACTAACTAGAACAACTATAATTCTAATTTACTAATTTGTTCAAATCCAACTCGAATTTATTTTAGAGGCTTACTAGAATTACTTGCAAATATATGTCCCTAAACTAAAACTACAAATATATGCCCCTGCTTTCTATAAAATTTTTATGTCCTAGGCAAATGTTTTATTTTTTAGAATAGGTACATTGCTAGAAGTTTTGATCTCCTATCTCTTCTCACAAATCTATCTTTCAGAGGGAGAGATCATAAATTTCTTTAGTTCATTGGTTCTGTTTTCGGCTTAGGCTATAATTTTCCCGTTTCTAATTCTGGTATCTCTCTGATAATAGTGTCGGTATCTGTGATGATTTCTCTTCTCCGTGGTGGTTCTCCATCGGCAGCTAGAATCAATTTCTCTTCTCTGTGGTGGTTGTCCACCTGCGGATAAACTCAATCCTTCTTCTCCGTGGTTTTCCGGCAGATAAACTCAATCTTTTTTCCCGTGGTGGTTCTCCACCAGTGGTTAAACTTAGTCTCTATTCCAATTTCTTATTGGATCTACTCTTTGTTAGTGTTTTTTTGTATTCTCTTCTATGTGCAACACAATATTCTCCCCAAACTTTTTTAATATATCTATGATCGTGTCTTTATTACTTCTACTTGTCTTTTAGTTAATATGTTAATGTGGATCATTCAATTCTTACAACATGCAACAAATTTATTGGAGCTCATGAGGTTAATGTCATATTTGCATGTTTCACGTATTGATTTGGGTATTGGAAGGAATTCCACGAAGGATCGGAACAAAATGAGCCTAATCAGTTGGCTTTTGATCCTACATCAACAAGTATGACAAAAGCAAATCTTAATTTGATACATGCAAAACCGTATCAAAGTGAATTACGGAGTTGGAGATCGGTGCAGATGAGCAATAATCTCATAATGTGGTGGCCACTTATCCACAAGTTCCAACGAACTGCAGGTCGGAAATCTCAACAAACGCGTCCTTAAGTGAGCTTCTTAGATAAGTGGGTTTTATGTAACCCATTTTGTATTATGGATTTTTTGTAATTTGGGTTTTTGTTTGGCTATTAATAAAATAAAATGACAAAAAAGAAAAAGAACATATATATTGCCACGTTTTATGTAAGAAATCAACGATAATGCGTGTGGATTTGGCCGATCTGACTCAATCTAAAGCCACATAACATCAAATCATTCACGATTTGAAACATCAGCATCAGAATCATTATCGTTTCATTTGTTTCTATACTCATCATCATGATCTTTGCAAATCATGTTAATTTATAGTTTCTGGTTTACCAAATAAAAATTTGTTGCTAATGATCCATGGAGCTTTGATTAAGCGACAAGATTTGCTGAGAGAGTTGGTAGCTGCAAGGTAAAGTTAGTGATGGGAATCTCACCATCAGGTCCTTCGAAATTTCAGAGACATCATTGAATAGAAATATACTACCATGGTTCTGTTTTGTAACTGAATTTAAAAGCCAAGACTTCAGGTTTCAAATGTGATAATGTGGATGAGTAAACCATGTAGTACCAAGTTTTGAAAACTAAAGAAAAGAGAACTGGAACACAAGGTATGAATTTAAACCAGGGACAAGGTACATAAATTGGTGGAGTATTGTAGTGAACAATACAACAAGTGCTATTCTTCATTTTCTTTGAACTCTATGAATGGCAAATGAAACATCCAAGAATAGGAACCAACAATATCCAGTTTCAGAGAAGGAAAAGTTAGTATTGTTCTTCTACTTAACCAGATTAAGGGGTAAGCCAAACTTGGACCAAAGCAGATATGTGTGATGTCAGATCAATCCATCCTTCCCTTTAGGATTCTCTCTTTCACCTCATTTGGCGTTCTGGACAATATCAGCACAAAAACATGTTAATATCTTGTATAATACAAGTGCAGAAGAGGCAAGATGTGAAAAAGAAGTAGATGAGGAGGAGAACAGAGCTTACACAACGTAGACATGTCCTCCCCAACCACTCAGACAATCGCGGTCTACTGAAGAGAGAAGTGCTTGTGAAATTGTTTCAAACAATTCCTCAGCTTCCTGCATACCAAATTTGTTAAGGAGAGTTGTTATATATTCTTGCATGTCCATCAATACTCTGTTTATAATGCACAATTGTGAATGAATGACCTTAAATTTCAAACTGTATTTGCACAGAATTTTGACAGGGAAGTCATCGCAGTTAATGAAACACCCTAATTCTAAGCCAAATAAAGATATCCTTAAGAAAACTATTGGAGCCACGTCATTTGTGAGTAGCATTACGCCGTACTCAAATTGTCCATCAAATCAAGATCTTACAACAGTAAATATTCCTATGAACGACTCTACCAAATTTTCCAGTGCACTACTCAAACATTCCCACCAAATCAAGAGCTTAGAACAGTAAATATTCCCACGGACTCTACCAAGCTTTCCAGTGCTCTCTAAGCAATACAAAGCATATGGGTTTTCACTGACCGGCTAATAAAGAAGAAACTTTTTACAAGTACATACCATATCTGGTTTGAACATGGCCTCACAGGCACCATATAGTGATTCTGAAGCAGTTCCAGAAACAACAAAATCTTTAGCTAACTCCCTGCATTTAGGAAGAAAAAGTGTCAAGGCTAGCAACTTCAGGTACAGTAAAATCTCAATGATCTTCGAATTCAAATGGCATTAAACTTAAAAAGTGAGAAACAAGGATGTGAGCATACTTGGCTCCAATTGAATCCATTGTGCAAATGAAGGGTTTATTATCATCTCCCAATCCAGCAATCACAGGTTGGCACAAGTATGGACCAAATCTAAAACAAAGAAATTAGTACTTACTTAGCCACGACATTTCCAACATAACTAATAAGAATTCAGCTTCATTTAGTTAACTACAGACTACCTTTTCTCATATAGAATTGCAGAAACAAGACTAGCAAAGGTTTCTGGCTTCATATCTCTCTCTTCCCGAAGCT
>OVAX01001483.1:0-44090 GCA_900406405.1 Lepidium africanum | reverse complement strand
TACCCGAGATAATATTATCCGATTCTGCCTTTCTCAACTTAGAGATGAGTACCTCTGTACATAGAAATTAAAACCAAAAAAGAACATTAATAGTCTTTAACATTAAAACCAAAAAAAAAAAAAAAACATTAATCGAAAGACAACATAGAAATTAAAAAAGAAAGATAAGTGACTCGTGAACTGATAATATAAATTTATGAAAAAGTGCATGCACATCATAACCAAAAACCTTCCTCATAAAAGCTCTTATTTCACATTTTTCCTTTCGTCTTTATTACACAATCTTCGTATACTATATATAAGTCTATAAAGAGTCTCCTATTTTTTCACTATCATTTTCTCCATATAACTTACCTTTATACTCTTTTCTTTTTCTTCCTCATCTTCACACTCTTTTATTCCGGCGTCACTATGGCGACTGCCGCCGGTAAAGGCGACGGACTCGACCACATCAAGAGAGAATCAGTTGATCTAGTATGCATATATATATATATATATATATCTTCTTTTTTCTATCTATATAACTTTTGGTCCTTCTAACTAAACTTTTTTCTGTTTTTCTCTTTTTTTGTATAATGGCTTTCTAAGTACAAATTTTCTTAAAGCATATTAGTTTTTCGACGTGATTTAATATATTTGGACTTCATAGTATTTTTATACTTTTATATGAAGGATTGAACGAACATATAACTTACTTTTATCCTTTAACGAAGAATAATTGTCTTCATAGTATCTATCGGATTAGAATTTAAGTCAAATACATACCTTTTAACTTCATGCAGGATGCTATATTGCCTAGCTAAAACTTGGGTTTTTTTTTCTCTACCAAGAAAGTAATATTTTGGTTTAGTATAGAAAAATACCATATATTCTTATTAAAAAATGATAGGAAATTACAATCTATAAAGACCTATAGTATGATATATGCTCGTATCCTGTTTATTCTAGTTAATTATGGTCTGTCTTAAATGCTAAGTAGCTGATATTTCAAAGTTTCCGATAGATTTTCTGACGATTTTATTTTTGTTGTAATCGTTGTTGATAAATTTGCCACGGATTTCAATTTCTTATGACCTAAGATAGAATAATTTTATCCATTGAATGAACTTGATTTTGATGAATTTTTGACGGATTTTTCCATTGTAAATCCATTGTATTTTTTATAATACCAGTTATACTTTAAACTTTTCATATATGAGTTTGTGTTTAATTGGATATGATAAAATCTTTAAAAGATTGAAAAATTAATAAAAAAGACAAATTATGATTACAGGTTCGAATACCTTTGGAGGAAGTATTTGAAGAGTTAAAATGTACAAAACAAGGTCTAACATCAGATCAAGCTTCTTACCGTCTCGATCTCTTTGGTCCCAACAAGCTCGAAGAAAAAAAGGTTAAGTTTTCTTATAATTTTAGGAGTAATGTGATATTGTTCGAGCTTTAAGGGTTGGATTATGTATCGAATCTTATCGATAAAAAAACGTGAAATGAAACATCGTTTTTACATTTCAGGAAAGCAAGTTACTAAAGTTTTTAGGGTTCATGTGGAATCCACTGTCGTGGGTTATGGAGGCTGCAGCGCTAATGGCCATCGGCTTAGCCAATGGAGGAGGACGGCCACCGGATTGGGAAGATTTTGTGGGGATAGTTTGTTTGTTGTTAATAAACTCAACCATTAGTTTCATTGAAGAAAACAATGCTGGTAATGCTGCAGCAGCTCTCATGGCCGGTTTAGCCCCCAAAACTAAGGTTTTACCTTACTAAATTCTTTCTTATTTTTAATCAATATAAATATTTATATTGACCAAAATATATTTGTCAAAAAATATAAAAGATTTTAAACGAATTATGATTACTACAAAAAATCAATTGATCTCCGATGTAGAAATCAGTATGAATTCTGTCTAAAACAACCATTCCGAGTATAATTCATACAATAACATGTTAATAAAAAAATTCATAAGAGAATTCGTCAAAAAATTATGACCACTTTGCATTTGTATAAGTTGTACATATTTTAAATATATAGTAACAAATTTTGTTAAATTTAAAATTTTATGGATAAGATATAATTCTAAACATATACATACTTAATTATCCTACTAAAACACAAATCGGGTGTCAAATTTACTAACTATGGGTCTAAATCTGTCAAAACTAAGCAAAGTTGAAAATTTATTTGTCTAATGAAATTCCTAAAGATTATTTTTGTCAAATCGTTAAATTGAGATTTTCTTTTCATCACTAAATTTTTTTTCTCTGAATTTCTAATATTAAGCGTTCGCAACTTGTAAGTTAGAAAATTACTGAAATATAGAAAAATTATTGATCAAAGATTTTTTTAAAAAAATTTCAACTAAGTGACTATAAAAAAGTTAATATATAATTATGTTAAATTATTAAAAACAATTTTTTTGTATGTGAAAACAATTTTTGTATTTTAATTACTTTTTTGAAAACATATTGTATAATGAAATTATGTGAAAAGATGAAGATATAGTATACTAATAATAATAAAAAATCTTATCTTAATATCTAATTACAATTTTATTGTAGAAATATTTATTTTCAAATAAAAATAGTATACTAGTCTCTGTTTTTCTTTTCGCGGTATGATTCAGTTTCCGGTTTGTTTCGGTTTCAGTTAAACTTTCATAAATTTCAAAATGACTAAAATTTCAAGGTTATGAATTTTATGTCTAAAGGTTCTAAGAGATGGTCAATGGAGAGAGCAAGAAGCATCAATTCTAGTTCCAGGAGACGTTATCAGTGTCAAGCTCGGCGACATTATTCCCGCCGATGCACGTTTACTCGATGGAGATCCTCTCAAAATCGATCAATCTTCTCTCACAGGCGAATCAATCCCTGTTACCAAACATCCCGGCGATGAAGTCTTCTCTGGTTCAACTTGCAAACAAGGAGAAATTGAAGCAATCGTTATCGCTACTGGAGTTCACACATTCTTCGGCAAAGCTGCTCATCTTGTCGATAGCACAAACCAAATTGGACATTTCCAGAAAGTTCTTACATCTATTGGAAACTTCTGTATCTGTTCAATTGCGTTTGGGATCATCATTGAGCTTCTAGTGATGTATCCGATTCAACATCGTAAATATCGAGATGGAATCGATAATCTTCTAGTTTTGTTGATTGGAGGGATTCCTATTGCTATGCCAACTGTGTTATCTGTTACAATGGCGATTGGTTCTCATAAATTGTCTCAGCAAGGAGCTATTACCAAGAGAATGACTGCTATTGAGGAAATGGCGGGTATGGATGTTTTATGTTGTGATAAGACTGGGACACTGACGTTGAATAAGCTTACTGTTGATAGAAACTTAGTTGAGGTTTTCTCAAAAGGAGTTGGTAAAGAACATGTTTTCCTTTTGGCTGCAAGAGCCTCGAGGATTGAGAATCAAGATGCGATTGATGCAGCTATTGTAGGAATGCTTGCTGATCCAAAAGAGGCTCGTGCTGGTATCCGAGAGGTTCATTTTCTTCCTTTTAATCCGGTGGATAAGAGAACTGCTTTGACGTATATAGACTCTGATGGAAACTGGCAACGAGCTAGCAAAGGAGCTCCAGAGCAGGTAGTGATGATGAAACACTTTTTATATGTTTCATAAGTTGCTCAAAACACAGGTTTTGCTAATGGTGTACATAATTTTTCTTTGACGTTGTTAACAGATACTAAACCTCTGCAATTGTAAGGAAGATGTTAGGAGGAAAGTTCATGGAGTGATTGATAAATTTGCTGAGCGTGGACTTCGATCTTTAGCTGTTGCAAGACAGGTTTAGTTATTTGGTTAATATAATATATGCCTTGTTATTGTACAATATCAAGAAGTTTATGTGTCCTTGTGTCTTTGTTGTGTTTTATATTGATTTTCATGCTACAGGAAGTTCCTGAGAAGAGAAAAGATGCATCTGGTGGACCATGGCAACTTGTAGGTCTTTTGCCTCTGTTTGATCCTCCGAGGCATGACAGTGCCGAGACAATCAGGAGGGCTTTAAACCTTGGTGTTAATGTTAAGATGATAACCGGTAAGAAACATACAATTTTGTGAGTTGATACATGTCTACAAAAACTTCATTTTTCTTGGTACTAGTTTCCACTTGCATTAAAATCAGGGGACCAGCTTGCAATTGGAAAAGAAACAGGTCGCAGGCTTGGAATGGGTACGAACATGTATCCTTCTTCTGCGCTGCTGGGACAAGACAAAGATTCTTCCTTGGATGCACTTCCTGTCGATGAACTGATAGAGAAGGCTGATGGATTTGCAGGAGTTTTTCCAGGTATATATACTTAAACAGAAGGCTACATCTTAACCACATGTTGTAGTACTTATCTAGATTCTTAGTCCCGGATTCTCTGGTGCACGGAAATTTGCAGAGCATAAGTATGAGATTGTTAATAGGCTGCAACATAGGAAGCACATATGTGGTATGACTGGAGATGGTGTGAATGATGCCCCGGCTCTGAAGAAGGCAGATATAGGAATAGCTGTTGCTGATGCTACTGATGCTGCAAGAGGTGCTTCTGATATCGTTCTCACAGAACCCGGATTGAGCGTTATCATTAGTGCAGTGCTCACCAGTAGAGCCATATTCCAAAGAATGAAAAACTACACTGTGAGTTATTATTGTTTCTCATGAATTTTCTTCATCCATTTACAGACTCACTAACTCCATTCTTGGCATCATATTTTTGTGTAGATTTATGCGGTTTCAATCACCATACGTATTGTGGTAAGTTTACTTAGTAGATCTCACAAGATTTTATTTGAGTTGATTGGTTTCAATTGTAATCTAAAGTTGTCGCTATGTCTGCAGTTTGGCTTCATGTTCATTGCTCTCATATGGAAGTTTGATTTTGCGCCTTTCATGGTCCTGATCATAGCAATCTTAAATGATGGTTAGCTCATATCATAGAGTATTAAATGCATATAAAAATGAACAGTCGATCAGAATAACGGGAACCTTGCTACTTATAGGAACAATCATGATGATATCAAAGGACAGAGTGAAACCATCTCCACAGCCAGATAGCTGGAAACTCAGAGAAATTTTTTCCACTGGCGTTGTGCTTGGAGGCTATCAGGCCTTGATGACAGTCGTATTCTTCTGGGTTATGAAGGATACTGATCTTTTCTCGGTATATAGTCTTACTCTCAGTTGCTTCTCTAAGCCAATTCAAAAAGCTAAACTCTTTTTGGGGGTTATGTAGAACGTATTTGGCGTGAGACCAATAAGCCAACGACCTGAACAAATGATGGCTGCATTGTATTTACAAGTTAGCATCATAAGTCAGGCTCTTATCTTCGTCACCAGATCTCGTAGCTGGTCCTACGTCGAACGCCCTGGTCTTCTCTTACTTGCTGCATTTGTCATAGCTCAACTGGTATGCATATAAATACATGCTTCTTGAGCTATTTTCACAAAAACAAATCATGAAAACAGAACAGTAAGTTTTTTGCGGCCTCTACAATCTCTCTCAGGTGGCAACACTTATAGCGGTTTATGCAAACTGGAGTTTTGCCCGGATAGAAGGAGCCGGTTGGGGATGGGCTGGAGTGATCTGGCTATACAGTCTCATAACTTACATCCCTCTCGACTTACTCAAGTTTGGTATCCGCTACGTTTTGAGCGGCAAAGCTTGGTTAAACCTTCTTGAAAACAAGGTATCAATACAAAAAAACCTGTCATATGAATCCAACAATAACTTGTAAATCTTTCTGCTTATGTTTTTTTTTTTGTATAATCAGACTGCCTTCACGACGAAGAAAGACTACGGTAAAGAGGAAAGAGAAGCTCAATGGGCTGCAGCTCAAAGAACCCTCCATGGACTTCAACCACCAGAAACAAACAACATCTTCACTGAGAAGAATAGTTACAGTGAGCTCTCTCAGATTGCTGAACAGGCCAAACGCCGAGCTGAGGTTGTCAGGTAAAGATACTAATGCATTCCCGTTCCTCAATCCTCCTCACACCATCAATTTACAGCTCTATTAACTCTATATATACATGCTCAACCCAATTTTTGTCTTACTTAAATTTTATCTCTTTTTCAACTTCGTACCATCAATCAAAACGTTACCAAATCTGTTGTTTTCACAAGTTTTATGCTTCCAAATTATGGATTTTGATGATCTTTACAGGCTGAGGGAGATAAACACACTAAAAGGGCACGTAGAGTCAGTGGTGAAGCTTAAAGGACTAGATATTGACGCAATTCAGCAACATTACACAGTCTAAGCAAAACTGTGAAACCAAATTAGAACTTTTTTCTTTTCTTTGTTTTCTGGAAAAGTGAAACGAAACCAAAAAAAATTGTGTACGTCAAATCTTTCTTCCTTTTGTCTTTTAATTGTCCGAGATCATAAAGAGACCTTGTATCTATCTATGCTTCTTTTAGGATCTTTGGTTTTGTACTATTACTTTTTGTTTACAGAAATTAGGACTTGAGTGGATTTTAATAGCTTTTACATTCTCGCGCGCAATATTATACATTATTCAAGAATATATTTTAAATTTTTTTTTATCAAAATGTGTGTGGTCATGTGTAGATATTAGCTTGTTATGTCAACAAATATCATATACTATTTAAATGGTATTGAATGAAAGCTAAGGAACAATATATATTATTTATAAAGGTAATATCCTGCAATAAAAGTGTCACACTACGAGCTAAATTTTAAGTTTTTTTTTCTTAAAGACAAACATCAAGGAATGCAACTGAGGAAGAAAGAACTAAAGGATCCTTTAAATCTTGAGAACTCGTTCAGATTCGTTGGAACAGCAGACCAACTCTCTAGGGATCCCATTATCTTCACTAACTTTGTGCAATCCGTCACAAAAATAATCTCTATTTTCTACTGCAAAGATAAACAAACCACAGACTAAAGAAATGTTTTCATTTTTGCGTGGAAAGAAGATAAACTTCTTTAAAACAGAACCCGCCAATTCCAAAAATAAGTCTAAATCTTTCCAAAAACCGTGTATAAAATAGTGATAATCCCCGAAAGCTGATAACTAAGAACAAGGTCTAGAAACTTGTCTCCATAGTGTTGGAAGCAAAGAACTAGCCAGTTATCCCTTCTATGATTCCTTTGTGCCATAAGCCATATTTGAGTCTCTGTTTCTGCATATGATCTCAATTCATGTTTTTTTTTTTTTTTTTTATCTCAATTCATATTTGAAAACACTTTATCATTTTCCTCTTTACAATGTGTCATATTACCCACAAAAAAAGTTACCATTTTTGCTACATTCGCCAAACAAAAAATATCATTTATAAAAGAAAAACATGGTGCTTGGAAAAATAAGTATTGTTAATGCATCCAAGTTTCCAAAGTAGGCGATCTAAGTACATGGAGATGAAACATTTGAACGAGGCTCCCAAGTTTTAGGGGTCCTAAATTTTTTTTCCAAATATATATGTATAGTTATAATTTTGTAAAATTTAGTAAAAAGAAAATTATGGACAAAAAAAGAAAAGAAATTAAGAAGATGAACATAAATACGGATATTAGCTATTGAGGACATCATGTACTAAGGTTGAAACTTTTCTTAAACATGTAGAAATTTCAGATATTGATGAGAATGATTTATTTTTTGAATTTATAGTTTTCAGAGAAATTCTACCAAAAACATTTAAAAAGACTATATAAGTATTTTTTTTTTTTAAGAGATTCAAATATTGTTATCCTAATGTATGGGTTGCATATAGAATAATATTTACTATTTTCGTTTCAGTTACTTCAGCTGAAAGAAGTTTCTCTAAATTGAAGTTGATAAAATCTTAGCTACGATCGACTATGTCACAGGAATGACTAAATGGATTGGCTATGTTATGATAGAAAAAGGCATGCTTAGTTATGACCCAACCAGACTCACATCCTCGCCTTGCTGACGCTTACTTCGACAGACTGGTTCAACACCTCCAGTTTTCGTCATCTTTTACAACCTGAAACACAATAGTAGACATACGTATTACTAATTATCTATCAACAGACCTTCACAATCATTCCTAACACAAAAACTCTCATCATTTGATGACTGCTCTCCAATATCTTCAACTGGTTGTACAGATGTTGGTGCAGAAACAAACCCTTCTACTGTCTCTAACTCATGCTATCCTCTGGGTGGCGCTTTCATAGCAACATACCAAGGTGAGGAATCATCTCCCTAGAGTAAAACACTTGTTTCGCTTGTGAAGGAAAAATGAAAGGATCATTTGAGTAAATTGATTGCTTCATATGGAGATTCACAAGCATGAAACCGTCTTCTTCTTTCAAGCCATTCCCTTTGTTAGCCCAAATACACCTAAAAAGTGCTACCTGGAACATGTAGTAGTCTAGCAATATAATCTCTTTTATCACTCCATAAAAGACCAACATGTCTGTCATATGTCTAGTGTCCTTAGCACTGGCTCTACACATAGAAAATGCTTCATATGTTACACCACTGTTTTGAGTCTTCCGCTTTACATCATCTGTGTGGAATCGATGGCCATTGATTATGTAACCCTTATATGTTTGAGTAGAACTTCTTGGTCCGAAAGCTAGCCATCTCAATCTAGTAGAATGTTTTGTTGAATTAGCTTGTATCTAACATGAGCAATAAAACAATGAATTATCATATAATATTTCACAAAATCTATAGTACATATAATATTTGAAACCTTTTTCTTGATCCACTAAGAGAACCTTTCTGTATGAAATCTCCACAAGAGTGTTTCATTTCTCTCACATCTTACATATGTTGACTGCAGTTCTTCCAAGTGAATCTTGTTTCAAATACAAAATTATTCATTAGGCATATAAGTAATACAAGTCTAATTACTGAGTTACAAATACTAAATCAGCTATTAACATACTCAATATATGGATCCATCACCGATGTATTCATAAGAATATACCTATGAGCTATGTCTCGCTCCTTATCAGTCAAAGTAATCTCTTTGCCTTTATGCATTGGCCTGCCTTCAAGGACATGTTGAGCTGAATCAATAACTTCATTTCGATTAATAGCTGCTTGAATTGGAATAGATTCCTGTAAAAACTCCATACAAAATGCAAGGCATTCACCAGCCATACATGCTTCTAACCTTGCAAAGTTTTTAACATACGCCTTTAGTGTCTTCATGTACCTACATATATCAATTACAGAAATTGAGTACAAGTAATAGCTATAGAGTTTATTGATGTAACAAGATTACAAGTATTACCTCTCAAAAGGATACATCCATCTAAAGTGTACAGGGCCACCTAATTGTGTTTCTCTCGCTAAATGTATTGGAAGATGGAACATGATGTCAAAGAGTGACAGTGGCAAGAATCTCTCTAATTGGCACATTGTTTCCACAATCTCTGATTCTAATGACAATAGTTTATGTGGATCAATAATACGTTGGCACAATCTATTGAAATGATTATATAACCGGCTCACAGCAATCTGAGGTCCTCTTGGAAGTAAACCTCTCAAAGAAACAGGAAGCAAATTTTGCATTAATACATGGCGGTCATGTGATTTCATACCTCCCAGTTTAGGAAGATCAACTGAAACACAGTTTTAAGATATTTACACAATACCCATCAGGGCCTCTAAACTTCGATAACCTTAAGCAAAATTTACGGTTTTCTTCTTTAGAAAACCAATAAGATGCTGGTGGTAAGTATATCCGTTTCCCACGTACCTCTGAATGCAAGTAGGTTCGAATTCCAATGTCTTCTAGGTCTTTCCTTGCTTTTAACCCATCCTTTGATTTTCCAGAATGCATCATAGTAGATAATATAGCGTCAGAGACGTTCTTTTCAACGTGCATTACGTCAATATTATGTCTCACAGGCATTTCCTGCCACATAAAGTATAAATATTAATCAGACATATCAAATGTTAGTAATTAATAGTGAAACATGCAGAAAACTGAATGAACAATCTACTAACCTTCCAATAAGGTAAGTAAAAAAAGATTGACCGTTATTTTCACCTCCAAAGATAATTGTCTTCTTCATATTCTTCAACTAAAGTCATATCATCATCATCTGCATCAATCTTTTTCTTCTTACCTTTCTTGTCTAAAGGTCTACCAAAATCATTCCTAAAATCTCTAAGACTCTCAAAAATTTATGTTTCCGTCTGAATTCTAAATGTAGTCCCAGACTCAACAATGTTGTCAAACCACTGTTTCTTACGTCTGTAAGGATGACCAAGTCAAGGCCTCCTCCTATTTCCCATATATACATGCTTTCTGCTAAACTTAAGCCACATATGCGGTGTATCCTTCCCACAAACGTTACATGCTTGTTTCCCCTTGACTTTACATCTAGCTAATGTCCTTAGAGCTGGGTAATCAGTTATAGTCCATAAGAAAATAGCTCTCAGAGTGAAGTTATCCTTACTAAATGAGTCATATACATGAATACCTTCAGTCCACAAATCATGTAAATCATCTATCAACAGTTGGAGGTAAACATTGATATTGTTGTTGGGTGCAGTTGGTCCACGTATTAGCAATGTCATCATAATATTCTCTACTTTCATACAATCAGTCGCAGCCATATTATAGTTGACTAGGAACACTGGCCATGTACTGTAGTTGGTATTTTGAATGGAGAATGGATTCATCCCGTTAGTAGACAAACCCAGTCTAATGTTTCTCGATTTCATTGCAAACTCTGGCCGTTTACTGTTTACTTGAATCCAAGTCAATGAGTCCACCGGATGACGCATAGAACCATCTTCAGTAACATTAGTGAAGTGCCACCGCAAACTCTCAGCCGTATGTGTTGATCTAAACATCCTCCTAAACCTGTCTTTTATTAGAAAATAACGAAGAAATTTTGCTGGAATCAACTTCCATCTTCTACTTTTCCGCCATGCAAGTTATAGCTCACATAAGTACTTCCATATCAACATGTAATGAAGATAAACTCGTACAAATTTTTCTGATTCTCATACAAAATCCTTTATATGTGTGCGGAAAATAGAACTAACTTATATCCGCGAAATGATATGAATCGTTTCAGAAACTGTTAATAAAACATTTGAAAACCATAAAAATAGGTAGTTGAATATACGGGCTGACAATTTGTCTCCACAAAGTTGGAGAAGAAATCCTAACATGATCCCTTCATCCTAAATTCCGATTAAGCCATAACCAAAAATGAGCTTCCATCTCTGCTTGTTCCAATGATTCTCTAGGGTCATTATCCAAAATTGAAAACACTTTATCATGTTTTCCAAATGTACAATAAAATCCATAGAAAAATATCGATATCCAATAATCTTCACAATCACCTAAACAAATAATCCAACTTTGTTATATTTCATCTATCATATTATTCACAATCACTGTAACTATTTCAGTTTTGGTTATTTTGCATTAGGTATGATAAAACAAATTATTTATTTCTATGTCAAAATAATGATTTACATAGTAAATTCTGTTATATTATTTCATTATAAAGTGTTTGAACATTGTTTTTTATGCCCAAACTCATGAGTATTTTTAAATATAATAACTTTAAAGTTTAAAAGTTAAATATAATGGGTCTGATTGGAATTGCTTTCGTTTTTCTGATTTGGAAAACAAAAAATCTTTGTAAAATATTGAAATTAAACCAATCAAAATTTAGAATAAAAAACAAACTAGAGTATCTTGCAAAGATTTTTGCTTTTCAAAGCAGAAAAGCGAAAGCAATTGTTGATCTGGAGAGTTTTTTAAGGATTGCTTTCGTTTTATTGCTTTGAAAAACAAAAATCTTTGTATGATACTCTACTTTATCTTTTACTCTAAAATATGATTGGTTTAATTTCAATCTTTTACAAAATTTTTGCTTTCCAAAACCGAAAAACAAAAGCAATTTCAATCAGGCCCTATAACTTTTAAGTTCACTATATAATCTTGCAATTTTAACTAAAAAGAATCTTCTATTTTTCTTAATCAGCATGAATTTTTGTTAAGTAAAATAAATTTAAAATTGAATTTTCCCAAAAGAATTCCTAATTGGGATAAAAATTGGAAATCAATTGATTAATGAAGACTACAAAAATAATTTTTAACCAAAAAAAAACACGTTTGCAGAGAGAGAAAGAGAGGAAAAAAAATAAAACAGAAAAAAAAAAAAGGAAACCCAATAAGCAGCGATCGAAGCTTTAACACAGAAGAGCGAAAAGCTCAGACATTCAAATCCGACGGCAATACAACAAAACCACCAAAGAGAATCCAATTTTTTCGGGTTTAGATAATCGAAGCCATAGATTACGACTAAAGAAGACGATAAATCATTAAGGTTTGGTTTGAACTTACTTCTTCTGTCTTGTTTTTATATTTGTCTGAAAATTCTGGTCAAATCTTTGCTTCAGTTAGGTCTCATATCAATATTTAACACTTGTTTTTTCTGCTTACAAGTTTTTGTTTCGCTCCTCATTGCCTTTTTCTCTTCTTTTCCAATTCGAATTTCAGTTTTTGTTTACCCAATTTGTGTCTTCTTTGCTCTGTTCCAAAGCTTGGATCTTTTCAAACTTACTGATCTCGATTTAGTCTTATTTAATTTCGAATTTTTTGAAGATTTCTGTTTCTAATTTGGGATTGACAATGTTGGGTCTTTTTTGTTGGTGCAGTTTCGTGGAGTTGGCGAGAGTTTCTTCCTCGAGAGGGCATGATTTGGTAACTCAGAGCTAGGGTTTTGAATACTGAATTAGCTGAGGTTAAATTTGGGCCTTTTCTGTGACCTGGCTTTTGGATATGATCTATAGGGTTTTGGTTCTGAAGAGATGAGATTTGGCTTTGCATTGTATGGATTCTGGATTTGCTAATTCTGAGTTGTTTACCAAAAGGGGAACTTCTTCAGATACTTAAATCAATTAGCATTGGGAGGAGTTAGACTTGTTCGTTGAGAGAGTGCTTCTTTGTGCACTCGTCCACTGTTCATCTGGTTAGGTTTCCAATTTTTGGTGAGAGTAATCATGCAAAGTTCTCAAGATCAGAGGATTAATTTGGGCGAATTGAAAGGGCATATTGTGAAGAAGATTGGTGTTGAAAGATCAAGAAGGTATTTTTATTACCTAAGTAGGTTTCTGAGTCAGAAGCTTACTAAAAGCGAGTTTGATAAGACATGCTTCAGGCTGTTAGGGAGGGAGAATCTTTCTCTACACAACCAGTTGATTCGATCAATCTTGAGAAATGCTACTGTTGCCAAATCCCCACCGCCTGGTCAAGAAGCTGGTCATCAGAGTAAACCTTTGGCGAATGCTTTTCAGAGTAGAGGAGATGGTCCTGAACAAAGTGGATCACTAATCCCTAACCATAATCAAAATGACCCTGTTTGGTCCAACGGGGTTTTGCCGATCTCTCCACGGAAAGTTAGGTCCGGAATGCGTGACAGGAAGAGCAGAGACAAGCCTAGTCCACTAGCGTCAAACGGGAAGGTCGAACATATGTTGCATCAGTCAATTTGTAGAGAAGATAGTAGAGGTAGTGTTGGCATGGAAAACGGGAATTTGGGTCAATTTGAGTATCAAAGATCAGGCAGACATGCTGCTGATGAAAGAGATGGAGAATTTCTTCGTCCTGTGGAAAAGCTGGGAATACCAAATAGAAATCTGGTTGCTACTGCAGGTGTGCGAGATGATGAAAATCGAGAGGAGCAGGCTAGGCTAAATCTATCAAGGAGTCCTCTGATTGCACCTCTTGGGATTTCATTTTGTGGGTCCCGTAGAACGGTTCCTGTTTCAACTAGCGCTGACGTAATTAGTTGCTACGATATTGGTGGATTACCCGATACAGAAATGTTGAAGAAAAGGATGGAAAATATTGCAGTAGCACAGGGTCTTGAAGGGGTTTCAATGGAGTGTGCTAAAACTTTAAATAACATGTTGGATGTGTATCTGAAGAAACTGATGAAATCGTGCATTGATTTGGTTGGCGCCCAGTCCACAAACGAAGATCTTGGGAGACAAACTTTAGACAAGCAGAAGAGTCAAAACAAGATTGTTAATGGGATGTGGCCGAGTAACAGTTACCAAATACAAACTCCCAATGGACCTTCTGACATAAGCCAAGATCATCATTCTGTATCTCTGCTTGATTTTAGAACCGCCATGGAGTTAAATCCACAACAGCTTGGCGAAGACTGGCCAATTCTCCGAGAGAAAATTTCGATGCAGTCATTTGAGAAATATGACTTTGAGGTGTGAAATAAATCTCTGGCATGCATGTTGATGTTACATATTGTCTGATTCAGCCTGCTTTTGTCCAAAAGAGGACAACTGATTGTGAATGCAAAATTATTTGTACTGTGTACTTCGATGATGAAGCGGGAAGACATGAAGTTATGAGTTCTGAACTGAAAAGCATGTCATTATGGTCTTGCAGCAGCAGACTCAAAGCAGGTTAGTAGATTATTAAAATCTAACTAATCCCGGAAAACCGTATAAAGATACGTGTTGTTGGTTGCCATGTTGTAAGATTAGCAGTAATTGGCAATCTCAAAGAGTTTCTAGCTTCGTGTTTAAACCCGAAACAAATAAAGGGAATTGGGCAGAGAATTTTGGCAGGAATACTGTGCTTTTAAGTCAGTGCAAGGTACAATGTAATAGCTGCAGTTTGCTCTGTATGTAACCTAGTCTTTAGCATTGTTTAGAATTTATATCTTAATAACAAATTTGACATCCGTTTTTGTTTTATCATATCAATGGAAATTCTCTTTTCATCTTCTTTTGTCTCAAAGTTCACAGTGAAAGTACCACATTTCTTGCTTTCTACTACTTGTTGCGTTCTGTCTTTTTGTAGTGCCTTGGAAGTAAACTCTTTGCAAGTTTTAATTATATACTTTACCTAGATATTTGATCCTTGGTACATTGAAAGTATTGACAGAAATGGTAAAACTTTATTGAAGAAGCTGTAGCTATAGGGATTCATAATTTTCTTACTGAATCTGCTTTCAGCTTCACGTTGGATCCAAGCATTAAGTGATGTGGTCTCTTGTTGAAAATCGGTCAGCATCTTTTGCTTTCCTTGTTGATGGTGCTCACTTGGATAAGAAATAGATCGAATCATGTTTTCTCTTCTAGTTGATCGGTAATTATTGGATACAAATGTGTGTCCATACGCCAGGAGGTGTGTCGCTACGATGTTTGTGAGAACATATCAACGCAGAAAAACTTAGTGAATGAGCTTCACATGAGTCATCTTTTGGCAAGTCTCAGCTCGTTGGATGAAAACTTGATAATGTTCGACTGTTAAAGCAAGCAATTTTTCTGGTGAGTTTTTCTTACATGTCTTGTATCTTTGTACTTGTGCATTACATCTCTTGTATCTTTATACTTGTGCCACCATGGTTTAACTTCTCAACTTGCATAAATGGCGATTATATACCCCATAATCCTCCGAAAGCGGCATGGATTTTTCGAAAATGATTCTTCCTTATCAAAGAATTCTTACTGCACAACACCTATGGCATCCAGAGATATCTTTCAAAAACTTTTCAGAGATTCATGTATTACTATGTTCTTCTTCAGATGACTATTTTCTAACGCTCCCTACTCTTGTCTTCACAGAATTCAAACGAGAAATAAGTGAAAAGATAGTAGAAAAACATAATATCATTTCACTTATGAAGAGGAAGATGGTACAGAACAATGAAGCATGATACATGTGCGTACAGTGTAAAGCTTCCAAGTTCATCTTCTTGTTGTATACTCTTTCTTAGAATCAAATCGATTATTACATCAGGCTAAAAGGTATCCTTGCTATTTCTTAATTTATGAAGCCATTTAAGAATTTCCGTTTTCTTGCTTTCTTTTCCTTGAATGCCATTTCTTCTAGGTTTTATGATAGTTAAGAATTAGGTTCCGGTTGTGAGACTTATTCAAGCTAGAGAGGGCTATTAAGTTGAGTGCGAGAACTATTTGAGTATTTACCATAATCTGTTCTTGTTAGTTGTCACTTTGATGTTTAGTTTTACTTAAAGAGTGTTTTTAGCTTCTGTTTTTTGTGTTTGTGACTCTTGAGCTTCAGAGAGCATGCCATTAAATTTTTCCATACCTGATCGAAAATAGCCAAAAAGGATAGTTTTCAAATTGGTCTGCTTCATTTATAGGCTTAATTCGGCTCTTCTCATGGTAGAACGATAGGAGACAATGAGACAGACCATAAAGCTGCTGCATTTGAAAACTTTCACCATATCCACAGGGACTGTTGGTGATTAGACTTATATCCTTAAGGTGTCATTGGATATATGTTTGTATTCAGATATCTAGATAGCTCTTCTTGAGTGAACTACTAGTTCCCATGTCATGACCAGTGTCAAACAAGGAAGATATAAGGTAAACAGATACAGACACCCTCAGGTCATACCAGTATGTAGTTAAATGTCTTTGAAGCTAGGCAATCCAGAAGATGTAGTTAAACTTATATTCGACTGAGTATATGATCATAAGCTGTTCTTTCCTAATGGGGAAAGAAGGTATTTGGTTTGATTGCAGTATCATAGATAAATTCATAATATCCAAAAACCTGAAACAGGAATGTTGTGGTGACATAAGTAAGGAACAGGTCCAAAGAGAGGAGAAGTAGTGAGTGTGCTTGATGTTTAAATTCTTTCTTGCTGATTTCTAGGACTTGATGTCATGCTCTTGACCATTCGGGTCCCAAAAATATCTATTTATATGTCTCATCTTCACCAACAAAAAAAAGTAGTCCAAGAAAAAGCACAATCCTCTGAAGTCTGAATAACTACTTTTTGGAATTTTACTATAAAGTCAAAATAATAATATGCAGTACATTTTAGCATATTATTATGAGTTTTCTGTATAAATAATAAATCATTAACCGTATTTTTATTAAAAAAATAATAATAAATAATACATTAAAATCATCACTATCAATTTTTTGCATATTTGTTTTTCTGGATATTTTGTGAAAGAAAAAGAAAACCTAGTCCCATGTTTTGTCATTGTACTATTCTCTATCTCAAAAGTACAAGTCAATCTTAGGAAATTGTAAATAATCTATAATCTAATCGATTATTGTTATTATTATAAATAATATATCAAATAGAATGGAAACTTCTATGACAAAAAAGTCCAAACATATATTTAAAATTTTAATATGTTTGACCACTAAAGCTTTTAAAAAATAAGCATAAAATTATTTACATACTCATGATTTCATAAATTTGCTAAATAATGTTTTCAATTATAGCAAGTTAAATGGTTTAATTGAAATGCCGAAATCTTTAATCCAGTAGTTAAATGCGTATTCGACTTCATATTACTATATGTAATAATTACTAGTAGGCAGTGTACAAAAATACGTTTTATGCTAGTTATACGGAAAACCACTGTATAGTGTATAGCTGTATATACAGCTATTTATGTTGGGACTATATAATGAATATTTTTTTAAAAAATAATAATAATTCATAATATGTACTATTGAAAATAAAATAAAATTACAAACTAAAAATTTCAAATCTAAAAAATAAAATAATGAATATATTAATTCTCATGTAACTTATAAAAGTCTATAAAATGCAATGTCAAATAATAAAAATTACACAATTTAACTCTCAAACTCGTATTATTCTACTCCATATAGATCTAACACATGATCATCATCAGATTCAAACTCAAAACTAAGAATTTCTACTTTATCATCGGATACGAAGTCATTTCATATAACTCTCTTACTACACTCGAATAAATAAATTGTTATTATTTTAGGGTTAGTTTACAAAACGACAGAAGCTTTTTTCTGTTAAAAAAAAATGAAAACTGTATATACGATACCGTATATATATTGTATATATATGCCGTATATACGACTGTATTATTTTCCACCGTATAACTATACTGTATAATATAAATATAGTACAGTTTCTCATTGTACAATGATACGGTCTATACAGCCATATTTTAGAACATTGCTAGTAGGTTTTGTGGATGAATTTCGATTGTTAACCGTCACTTCTCCATACAATTATTGGAAAACATATACTCCTTCCGTTTTATTTTAAATGATGTTTTAGGGAAAAAATTTTGTTTCAAATTATTTGATGTTTCAACTTTCAATGTAAAATTAATTACATTTTTGTGTATTTTGACTATTTATATTTTGCAGATTAATTTCTAATTGGTTGAAAGATTATTAAATACATTGGAAAACAATACTTTTTGTTGGAAAAACAAAAATTAAATGATTTCTTAATCCGTATGTAAAAACCTTAAACATCATCTATTATGAATTGGAGGGAGTAAAATTTTATCGAAATATTTTCCGTTTTTTTGTAACCGTCTATTTAAACAGTTGCTTCAATTAAAATTATGTGACAACGATTTTTTACCAAACACACAGATTGCACTTATTAATTGTCCACACACAAACGTGGACTCATTTGGAACCACGAGTTTCTCGAGACTCTCATCCACTCACCGTCCCAACTCGTAATTCGTAATTATACAACCTTTTATCAATTCAATCAATCAACTTCTTCAATTTTTCCATCTTTATAAATCTCTACAACAACAATAACAGAATCTAGAACCATGTCAAAACTAAATGATCACGAAGAAGAAGAAGAATCAACAACGAAATCTCAAGAGTTAATTCCTGGTTTACCAAATGAGATTGCAGAGCTTTGTCTTCTTCGTCTTCCTTATCCATATCATTCTCTTTTTCGTTCTGTTTCATCTTCATGGAACAAAACCATCACAAACCCTAACTTCATCATCTCTAAGCAATCTCTTTCAATCTCTTCTCTTTATCTCTTTGTTTTTGCTTTCAACAAAGCAACGGCTAAGATTCAATGGCAATCTCTTGACATCAAATCTGGCCGTTGGTTTATCTTACCTCCAATGCCAAACTCTTTCATTAACAACCTCTCTTCACCTCACGCGCTCTCTTGCACGTCCAATTCACGTGACGGTAAGCTTATTCAAATCTTATTATATAAGAATGGTTTCTCAAAGTTAATAATTAACAAAATTCTATAGGGCTGATAATCTGGCGCGTACTGCGCGAGAATCACTTATAGGTTACCCACTGTAATATTCTCACGTAGTTGGTGTTCTAATATCATAAGTTGACAAAAAAAAAAAAACAAGATTCTTTCACGTGTCAAATCTAACGATCATAAAATTTTTGGTGTTATATTTAAAATAATTAAAAATAATAAAAAAGAAAAAAAAAGTTTTTCAAAATTAGTAATTATCAGGATTCTTCCACGTATCAAATTCAATAATCATAAAATTTTCAGTGATATATTTAAAACAATTAAAAAATAGATAATCATAACTATATCACAAAATATTTATATCTATTTGAAATCATATTATATGAAAGAAGCGAATCCTAACATAAAAGGAATAGTAAATAACTAACTATATTATAATCTTAAAAGAATACTAATGTTATTAATATTCTAATAGAAAAATTAAATTCAATAAAATAATTATAAAAATTATATCTATTTATTATAATTATAAAATAAATTTTATATATAAATAATTATCTATCTAGAGATTAGTCAACATCAAATATCTTATTATATTAGTAACAGATTGGTAACAAAGCTATATTGGTAAGATAATTATCAAATATCTTATTATATTGGTACAGATTGATAACAAGTTAAATATAAAATAACTATCGACATGATACAATTATTAACTTAGTTTAGTTTTTAGATATATATCTCTGATCCTAATCCTAACATAAAATATGATCCTAAATTCCTAATTCTAGCAGAAAATAATTAGTTAAAATATCTCCTAAATATTTATTTGTATATAAGATCTCAATCCTAATCTAAAAGGTAACTGTGAATATTAATCTCTATATATACATAAACACACAGACAATTTTTTCAACTCTCTTCAAACTTTTCTAGCTTTCTTCAACTTAATTTTTTCTCTTTTATTTACATCCAAAACAACAGAGGCAAATAAGCAAAAAAAAGTAAATATTTAAAATTAAATGTATCATTATTTTGTTTTACAATTATTAATATATCAATATATATATATATGTTTTATGAATGAAAATCTCCTCAATTTTTTAATTTATAAGTTAAATAACAATGAACACAAAAGCTCAAAACAACACAAGTTATTTACATTAATCAATTAACATAGAAATTTTGTATCATCGTACGGTGATACGTCTTTAAGGAAATGGAAAGCTATAATTTTAAATAAAAATAATGAGCTTACGTGAATAAATTTTCTCTTATTAGATGAAAAGGTAAATTTTTATATGTTTTTTCTTTTTTTGACGACATTTTTATCATCCAACTAAAAGTTAAATCTTTTTACAACTGGAGAATACTATTCAAGGCTTTATGTATTATTCTCTTATGGAAAAGTTTGAAAATGCACTATATGTCTATATAAAAGAAAGTTTATCGAAATTTGTAATTGTAATATGCAAGATTGCAATAAAAATTACAAAGTTAGAAAATATTGAAGCAACTCAAAACAATCATATTATAGACCCGAAAAGATCTAGAAGATGTTTGACGTAAAAGTCGGCCAAACGAGGTTTGGATTTTATAATAGGATTATATAGTTTAAAATATTTTACTATACTAATTATTCATAATATTATAAATATGTTACGGTCCATATCTAGTTGACTATAAAAATGTTGAGTTATTGTGAGATTGTATTAAGCTTTTTCATTATAAAAAAGCTAAGTTATTGTAGCGGTTGTATTGTCACTTTTATAAAAAATTTTGTTACGAATTTAAATAAATTATTATGATTTCATTATGTTACTATGAGTTTGTTCTGTAACAATTTATGACAAAAAAAAAATTAAATACTTTTGTTATAATGTGATGTTTTTATTACTAATATATATTTATACAATAAAAGTATTATAACTATTTGATAAATTGTCATAAGTTCAGAACAATATTACAGTATAACCTCTTTAAATTAATATTTTATAAATTAATATTTCTGTTTTTTTTTATAGATAATTTTTTAGACTTTTCACACATAGTAAGAAATCATTAATTATTTAATTTTTTCTAAACAAAATATAGTTTATCACAAATTCCAAAACTGTTTAACCAATCACAAATCAATCTGCAGAATTTAAAAAATTAAAAATACCAAAAATCCAATAAATTTTGCAAAGAAATATTAAAACATCAATTAAAAAAAAAACAAATTTTTTTCTAAAACATCAATTAATAAAAAACATAGGGTATATACACTAAAAACCTCAATAAAATAATATAATTTTATGGTTTTAAATTAAATTTTTGCTTTATTTAGTATATAGATGAATTAATAATCTCTATAAATTAATAATGAAATGTTATTTTAGTCTAGTCCCAATATTATTAATTTATAAAAGTTTAACTATATTATATTATCAAAATATGTGTTATTGACTAAATATTACATCTTAATACAAACTTTTTTTATATAGTGTTTGTACTCGGTGGTAGTGAGTCAACTCGCTCCGCCGTGGTTTACACCGCTTTAAGGAATCGTTGGTCATTTGTGTCTCCGATGAGGAGTCCACGAACTTACTTTGTTTCCGGGAACGTTAACGGTAAAATCATAGCCGTTGGTGGTAGTTTAGACAGAATGGGAGAAGCAACAACGGAAGTAGAATCGTACGATCAGGAAACTGACACGTGGACGGTTGTAAAGAATATACCAATGGTGTTAGCGAAATATGACTCAGCTGTGATTGGGAATAAGATGTTTGTTACAGAAGGTTGGGCTTGGCCGTTTATGTTTACACCAATGGGACAAGTGTACGATTCAGATGAAGACACGTGGCGAGAAATGAACGGTGGGATGAAAGAAGGATGGACAGGTGTAAGTGCTGTGATTAGAGATAGATTGTTTGTGATATCTGAGCATGGTGATTTTCCGATGAAGGTTTATTGTGAGGAAGATGACACGTGGAGGTATGTGAGTGGTGAGAAACTTAACGGTGAGATAATGAAACGGCCTTTTGCTGTGACGGGAACGGAGGATTGTGTGTTTGTGGTGGCTAATGGGCTTAATGTGGCTGAAGGGAGATTGAGTGAGGGGCAAAATGGGGAATTTAGTGTTGTTTGGAGAATTGTTTCGACTCCTAAAGGTTATGGTCAATTTTCACCTGCGAGTTGTCATGTGCTTTATGTCTGATTAGTAATTATATAATTTTTTTGTTTTTTCACTTTTTTATAGAAAAAATTTAGTGGTTTAATTCTATAGTTTGGTTATGTTTTTGTTAATTTTTTTGATGAAGACATCTCCAAATGATAATCGAGAGATTATAAGATGTTGTCTTTTATGTAAGTTTGTCTTCTATAATGCTGTGAATGGTAACACAAATTTAGCAGATTTGAAGTAAAAATTAATAATTGTCACTAATCAACACAACTTAAACAAAAAGGCGGTTCATCTTTCAGAAAAAGATGGTCCAAATTGTGATCATTAAAAATGTGTCCCGCATTTTAAAAGAGAACACATCTCATACCCTATAATTTGTTCGTGTTTTTAATACTAACGTAGCAGTTACGACACAGAATCTATGGTCAAGTAGTAAAAGTAGACCATAAACTTTATCGAATTTGCATGTTCGATTTCTCTGTTATACGAAACTAAAACAGATTTTCCTATCTTACAAAATAAATTTAGAAATCAAATTTCATACTTTTCTCAATTCCTTCCTTATTCTTGTTAAAAGCAAATCAAGGCATTTGTCATGCCATAATAGTTTATTAACTATGGCATTCTAGGCAATATAACAATTTATTATGGCACAGTGGAGGAGATTCCATAGATTTAATCTAAATCAAACCAGCTTTTATCAAACCAGCTTTTTTAATTAAGAATCAGTTATATATAATTAAACCGGAATTGTTCACATAAGAATAGTCATGAATCAATCTTCTAACATTAAAGAGATGAACAACTTCGTGGAGTACCACGTGCTCCCATGCATAGTCCATCTACATCTGATAGATAAAATCAACGATGTCCTGCGAAGTATTCTGATTCCTTCCAAAGCAAACTGTTATATAAATCAAACTAGTTATATGTTTCTTTTAACTATCATCTTTTAAACATTGATTAAATTTCTAGAGATATATTGATTTTGTAAAATTTGAACTTAAAACATGTATTAATCTAGACCAAACCAGTTTTTCTAACCAGTTAAGCTTTTGTCGGCAACCAATCGAAAACAAAAAGGTAAAATATAGGTTAAAATAGTTGGCACAACATCACACTTGCGTATGTTAAAAAATTAGGAGACCTAATAATCACTTTATCTTGACAACCAATCTTATCCTCTCACACAGTTCATAATTGCATATTTAATACTATTAATAATTGAAGATTTATCAATTAATTAAGCTAAAGAATAAGAAGAAGAAATTGTCCTTTTGTATATTAGGAAAAGTCTTAAAGGCTGCTACTAATGAATAGTATTAATTATAAGTATCTCTAACAAATCAAATCTTCCACCTCTTGTTATCACTGAAACTTCCTCTAATTATCCCTTTAATAAAAAAAAAACAAATTCACAAACAAATTATTAAAGAAACAATGTTACTTGATTTTGCTTATTCATCTTCTTCATCATCACCATCACAATCTTCTTCTTCTTGCAAACTACTTAGACAGAAACAGCTTCGAGTTTGAGCCATTAACTCTCTTTTATTCTTCATCATCATCATAATCTTCTTATGATCATCAACATCATCACCATCATCATCACGATCATTATCCTTTTGATTTTGTTCTTGGAGAGCAAGTAAAGGCATTGAATTAGGGTTTTGCCAAGTGTAGAAATTAGAAACTGACATAGATCTTCTCCTTAACTTATTAGCAATAATTAATCTTCTCTTCTTGTTAAATGGATTCTCTGTTTTCTCTAAATCCTTTGCACTGCTTGCTGATTCCATTAAATTACCAAAAGATTTCGATTTCCCCACATAATGATTTGATAATCCTCTCCTGAAATTAAACAAAACCAAACTCAACTTTAGTATTCAGACCAAACAAACCTACAATATTCACTCCAAAACTGTTAAAGCTGAGTGTTCTAAGTCATAATCAAATCACAATAGCAGATGAAAAAAGTGTAAATCAAATTTTTATACAGATCATGATCGTAAATAGACAATAATAGATACTTTGGTGAGTTTCATAGAAACCAAACCAAACCAAACTAAACCCAGGAAAGTTAATAATCTGATTTTCAGACCAAAGTGATTTTTTCTGTACAGAGTTAAAAATTTCAGACAGAATTATTAGTTTCAATATTTTTATTTCTACCGGAGTTCGATTTTAAAAAATCGCATAATATTATTCGGGGTTTGGTTAGATTATTTATCGATCTAATTGTTGGAAAAAAAATCGGAAACTTACTTGATCGGAAGAGAGTCTTCAAGAGAAGAACTAAACGAATCAAGTGTTCCTCGCTGAGACGAAACAACGTCGTCTTCATCTTCCTCTTCATTTTCGCTACTTTCTCCGATCGAAGACGAACTATCCTCCGATTCTTCAAGCGATTTACTATTACCACTCATCCTTAATCCGATCCCGATCTGCGATCCACCACGTCCCGATTCATCAGCCAAAAACAAAGCCGTTTGAACAGCTTTATCCTGCGCCGAAACACCACTACGATCTCTAACATACGCCAATCTTCCGATTCCAAACGAAGAACCAACCATAACCTCCATCTAAATCTTCTGAATAGGATTAATCGCCGACGATATGCGTAGGTTAAGAGCTTTAACCGGCGTAGTTTAAGGAGCTAATTCCTCGAACGATACAAAGAAGAAAACAGAGAGAAAAATAAAAATCGCACCACTGATGGAGAAAAAATGGAATAAAGATAAAGAGGATTTCGGAATTTATATTTATAATGATAATATCGTATAATTATACAGATAAGGTATTTATACGTATTTTTATACGTATTTTATGTGACGCGACCACGAACTTATATACACATGTTCTAATTATAGAATAGTCCGAGGCACGCTAACGGCGACTTTGACGGTTTGACACGGTTTCAATGACGTGGCGAGTTTTTATTGGTTGATTTTTGGACTTTTGCCGGATGTTTCGGTTTACTGTCTCCGTTTAATCTAATGAATGCTTGTCGTTGTATGAAAGTTCGGTGGTCGTTATCACACCATGTCTCATCCTTATCCAAATTCTCTTATGTAGGGATGTATATTTATTTAGAGCACATTTTATTTTATGGTTATTGATTTTTTTTGTTTGGTTTATTATTTTAGATTTTAGGAAATGAAAAAGGAAAATTCTTGAGCTGTAATATCAGTTTGATCGGATGGATTAATTTTTTTGTTTGAGAAAAAAATATCAAAAATCTTATTTAGTTGAAAAATTACTAATTTGACACATTTTTCATTAATTAAAATTTAGATTCTCTTTTAGAGCCGAATTTTATGTAGTAAACAAAAAAATAGAGATGAACATTTAACTAATTAACCAAATACCTTTCTTCATGTAAATTAAATGCACTAAACTTTTAGTTTTTGTTAAGTATACCAAATAAATCTCATCCTTAAATATATTATTAGAATATATTAATGGACTGTATAAAAAGAGAATATCTGGGATGACAACATAATTTCATGTTATATCCAATTAATATATTATATAAATATATAATGACTGAATTAACAAAACTTACGGAATTGAAAGTCAAGTTTCATGCAGTAAAGTGATGATAGTTTTAACATTTTTCTTAATTATTTAGGCCCATTTATTTATATGTTTCTTGATTTTGTTTTTAAATAATTACAGATTTTATAAATAAATGAAAAGGAAAATATCCTGAACTGTAATATCAATTGGATCGGATGGATAATATTTGGTTTGTAAGATAAGATGCTGATTTTGCATAAATAAGTCAAAAGATACACAAAAAATATTCGTGTACGAATACTTTATGTTTTTATATGGAAATTATTTATATTGAACAAATATGTTAAGTACTATCGAAATGATTAATATTGGAACAAGTGGACAAATTAAAACCTTATCTCGTTTACTTTTAGTACAATTAAAACCAATATTGTTAATGATACAAACAATTCATATTAAATTGAATAATTTGGAAGAAAGAGTGCTAATGCTGGATTAGTGCGGAAGCAAGAACTTTGACTGGTTCAAAATGCGAATATAGATTTTATTTTATATTAATTTTCTATTACTTTGCTGAGTCATATTTTTAAGAAAGATATTAGTTAGAAACCTAAATTAAACTATTTCACATCTTATTATGAGCACATGGTTAGACATTCAGACTCAATTGGATACAGTTTTTTTTTGTTGTCGGTTAAATTAAGGTCCATAACTACAACCGAAATCTAAATCATACATTTTGTGCCTAGTTGCAATGGTTTTGGAAAGCAAAAATTATTGTAAAAGATCTAAATTAAATCAATCATATTTTAGAGTAAAATATAAATTAGAGAATCATACAAAGATTTTTGCTTTTCAAAGCAATGAAACGAAAGTAATCCTTAACAAACTCTCCTGATCCGCAATTGCTTTCGTTTTTCTGCTCTGTAAAGCAGAAATCTTTGCAAGATACTCTAGTTTATTTTTTTAATTCTAAATTTTGATTGGTTTAATTTTAATATTTTACAAAAATTTTTGTTTTCCAAAGACGAAAAACAAAAGCAATTCCAATAATTCCAATAAGACCATTTATCTTACAAAGTCAAACTTTATGTGGAAGGTGGTAGATACTGAGATCTAACCATTTGAACAAAAACATTTATTTTTAGTTATACTAGATTTTTTTTTGAAAACTTTTGAGTTCTAGAAAATAACTTTTAATTCACATTTTGATTCGACTCAGATACTAGTTTGGATTCGGTGTATTCAAGTTTTATAAAATAAAATAAAATATTTATTTTGGTGACATACCGTTTTAAACAAAAATACTTAATTAATATTAATTAAAATGATATTTTGTATTATATATATATAGATATACATTAATATCTTTAATTAAAATATTAGTTATTATAATATCTCTGAACTAGCCTTGGTCCGAAAATACTGAGAAAAGTCGAGAGGAATGGTCTAAGGGTCGAAAACCAACTCAAGTCAGCTGGGAACTAGCTGGGAAGAGTGAAGGTCGAGTTGGGTTAGCTCAAAACCAGCTGGGTGGAGAGAGCACGCCATTGCCTTGTTCCTCATTCAGTCACGATCACAAAAATATACCAAAATCAAACACAAATTCGTGAAAGAAAGTTAAAAGACGAGAAAGAGGGAGCAAACAAGAGATCGATCAGAAGATTGATTGGGAACAATGGCGGATGGCGAAGATGTGGTGATGAAGGATGTGATGGGTTTGAACTCGGCCAACAAGGACAGGACCCTAGAGGTGAGTGCGTGACCATGGTCTTCGGCCTAGTCATGTTTGCTAGAATGATCTATACGATCTTAAGTTTTCTTTGTCCCTTCTACTTAAACGATATGAACTTGATTGTTGCCTAAGTCGTATGTAACCGACTTCCGCCTTGCTCTATTGAGAAACAATCGATCCTAAAGGTCATCAGTCGCATTGTGAACATCTCGGCTGATTGGAACGGAGTGATTTTGGCCATTACCGACTTGATTCATGGCAGACTACCGAAAGTGTTGGACAAGGTCGGATCCGATAGAGTTTGGGTGGAAAGTTGGCGATCATTCGTGCATAAGCATGCTTTGGGTTGGGGGGTGCATAGTCCGTACTCACTAAGTATTATACACGTACCCCTCACCCGAATTTCAGGAATTGACGGAACTAATGGGAAGGATGAGGACGGACCGCAAGGCTAATGGACCAAGGATGGACAGATGGATGGGAAATTGGGTAGATAGAGATCCTAACAATTGTAATAGCTTATTGTGCAAACAAATTGTTGTATGGAAACCCGTTTATTAATCAATAAAGATCCGATTCCCTTTATCAAAACTCTAAACATACTCGCAACTTAACTCTGATGAATCTCGGATTAAACTAAGTACAAACGATCAAGTAAAGGCTTAAAAACAGATCAGACTTAGTGAAAACTGGGTCTAGTCCGGGTGAGACGAACCTCCTAGACTTAGAATTTGGGATAGGTCGTTTCAGTTATATTGATGATATTTGGTTAGCTCGGTTCGAGTTCACATTGTGATTTGATTTAGTTCAAAGTATCATAATTTAATATAAAAAATTTCTTCCATTCAAAAATTAGAGAAATTTTATACTTCCCTTTGGTTCGAGAATTTTGGTTTACTTTTAAAAAGTTTTGTTAGGTTAGGATTTTCTCATGTCCTAGATGAAAATATTGTTTATTTCTCTAAATTGTATGTTCCACTCCTAAAGTTTCAAATTTTGGTTGATTATACTTTCGATGAACAGTAAATATTTTTCCATTACCTAACAAAATAAAATATATATACAAAGTATTGTTTCATTCATGAGTTATAGATTAATCATTAGACCAATTAGATTAATCCGACCTTATCTCTTTGTATGATAATCTTGTTTATGAAATGTGGCTAAGTACTTGAGTCTATTAATTGTTCCTAAAGGGTATCTTCCTGTTTTGCTTTACTTCTGGCAAAAGTTTTAAAATATATATTTAATGGTGGACTATGGAAACCTTTATTAATAGTTAATTAATTTTTTTTGTCTTCTGATATTAAACTAATATCAAAAATCTGTTTACTTGATGTTAATGTCTTTCCCATTGTTTTTAATTATGTTGTTAAATTAGACTTTAGATCTTAGAAGATATTGATAAGAATTGGTTAGTTTGACTTGTATAAATCAAAAATGTGAAACTAGCTGTTGTTGTTTGCTATTGGATGAATTCCAATACTACGGTCGGGTCTTTATTTTTTCTTCTTCGATTTGTTTTCTCATAAAGCGGATGTTAAATATCTCACAGGTTGAGAAGAATGCATTCGGATCTTACGGTTCTGGTTATGACTGAAAAAATTGGTTGGTTATAAGATTAAACCGTGAACCAACTTAGAATTCATGAATTTAAGTCTTATGTTCAAATTGAATGGTACGACAAATTTTATGTGTAATCAAATAGAAACCAATATTTTAGGTAGATCTATAGTTAAATGAAAGTTTGAAGGTGGAATTAGACTGACTACCCGCATGTAAGAATATTCTAAACTTTGCCAAAAAAGATAATAAGAACAAATCATCGACCATTTAAACAACTCAAATTTGTTGTTTAAAACTTTAAATAGTAGTTAGTTCTAAATTGAGATAAATCATAAGATAAAATTCAAAAGCTTATTATATAAAATTTGTATAACTGTGTGAGCTTCATTTGACCAAAAAAGCGGTGTTCTTCATTATATATATAATTTTTAATATCTTTCAAGTAATGTGAATGAAAGTTTAGAAAAAATATGGATTGTGTTAGAATAAAAATTGAAACGTAGGAGCAAAACATATGTTTTCTTGATGATATTACTTGTACAAATTTCATCATATGCTCTTCTTTTTATAATATGAAGTTTCCATTTTTCAAAAGGAACCTTGTTTACAAGCAACAAGGTTTAGTTAAGGAGTTTTCAAAAGTAAATTAAAACTCTGCATGATACTAACAAAATTTTGGAAGTGATTGATGATTGTCATATATGTTGTCTCTTTTCATTCGAGTTTGACTTCAGAAAATCGCATTTACTATACGTGATAATGTTTGAATTTTGGCTATAAATCATGTTTTGTCGATTTAATTGTTGATAAAAAAACTAATAAAACTTCAAAACGTTTTGTTTCATTTGAATGAATTTGATAGGAACAAATATTTACTTTAATCTTTATATTGTTATTCGATTTCAAGTTAATTAAACATCAAAACAAATAGTTTTGCAAGGAATACTAGTATTTATCTTTCATAGATTATTTATATAAATTATTTACTTGAGTTTGGATTATCAAACCATTTAAGTATTTTACAACTATCACTAACTTTTTACCGTATTACCAACGAGAGAGTTTGTTACATAGAAGAAGAGAAGAGAAAGTGAAATGAATTTTCTGTTATTCATCAATGAATTTGTACACTCGGTTTATGTACAATACAGATGTTAAACCATAAATTAATTATGTACAATTCTCACTAAACCGAGAATTTATCTCAATAGGCCCCCTCAAGATGAGCTGTATATGTTCTTTAAGCTCATCTTGGATATAAGATGATGAAACTGATGGGGAAACAATGGTTTAGTCATGATATCTACCACTTGATCCTCATTTCGAACATTTAAAATCTTCAAAAGACCCTTATCCAAGCGTTCTCGAATTGTATGACAATCAATGTCAATGTATTTTATCCGCTCATGAAAGGCTGGATTCGTACAAATATAGATAGCAGCCTCACTGTCTGAATAGAGAACATGAATCGTAGCAGAAGAAACTTGTAGGTCACGAAGCAAAGCTTGTAACCACATGAGCTAACAAGTGGCAAGAGCAAGTGCTCTATACTCTGCTTCAGTAGACGATCTAGAGACTGTAGGTTGTTTCTTGGCTTTCCAAGTGGTTAGTGAATCCCCAAGAAACATAGTGAAACTTGTAGTAGATCGCCAACTGTCCACACAAGATGCCCAATCTGCATCAGCGAAGCCTTTAAGAGAAAGATCTGAGTGTGTTGAGTAGAAAAGACCTTGTCCAATCGTCCCTTTAATGTACTGTAAAACTTTGTAAACTGTAGTTAGGTGTGGAGTACATGGAACAGAGGAGTAACGAAAAATTTTGTTTACTGCAAAGGTAATGTCGGGTCTTGTAATAGTCAAATACATCAATTGACCAACAAGTTTTCTATATAATTCACAATCTGGAAGTGAATCTCTATCAGTTTTATTCTGCTTCAGATTAGGAATCATAGGAATGGATGAAGACTTACAACCAAGCATACTAGCCGAGTAAGAAGTTTCAATGCATATTTTCGCTGACATAATGATATACCTTTAGAATTTCGTGCAATCTCTAACCCCAAAAAGTATTTCAAAGTACCAAGATCTCTAAGCTTGAAGTATTGTTTCAAAGCTTCAGTTAGTGTAGATGCTGCTTTAATACTCGTGCTTGCTATGATTATGTCATCAACATAAACAAGCACAACCACAAAATCATTACCAACAGTCTTAACAAACAAAGTATGATCAGCATTACCCTTGTTAAATCCCATTGATAACAACAAATCCAAAAATTTCTTGTACCATTGGCGGGAGCTTGCTTAAGACCATATATAGAACGTTTCAGTTTGCAGACAACATTGGGAGGAAGAGTGATACATTTTCTTTCAGCATAACTGTCAGGTAATCGCATGTAAATTTCCTCATCAAACTCCCCATTCAGAAAAGCATTAAAAACATCAAGTTGAGTAAGATGCCATTGCTTGGAAGCAGATACTTTCAGCAGCAAGTTAATTGTTCCCATTTTTGCAGCAGGAGAGAAGTTTTCCTTGTAGTCTAAACCTTCCTTTTGACTATATCCTTTAGCTACAAGGCGAGCTTTAGGTCTCTCCAAACTGCCACCAGCATGAAACTTCAGTGTAAAAATCCATCTACAACCAATAGGTTTCTTACCAGCAGGTAATGACATAATGTCCCATGAATTAGTGATTTCCATAGCATTAATTTCATTGTCAATATCACCACACCAGAATTTTAGAAGTCCGATCCTCAGCATAAGTGGATGGAATAAGAATTTTCGTGTACGAATGATATGAAGAAGAGAGTTTTGAGTATGAAAGAGAATAAAATATCGGATGAGCTGTAGAACTGTCAAGAGAATAACAGTGGTAATCATTCAAGTGAGCAGGTAATTTTGTGGCATGCTTTGAAGAAATTTCTGGTGGAAAAGATCAAGATGGAGAAGTATATAGTGATAAAAATTGAGGACCCAAGAGTTGTAGGTATGATGCTGTCAGGTGGTGTATATGATGGTATTTGTTTGGCCAGAGGAAATATTGTCTCGTGAAAGACCACATTTTTGGAGATAAAAACAAAATTGCTTTGTAAATCCAGCAACTTGTATCCTTTATAACCAGCATGATAACCCTAAAAGATGTAGGCACGAGAACGAAGTTGAAACTTGTGTCGATGAGATGGTGATGTAGAATCATAACACAAGCATCCAAAAGGCCTTAAATTGAAAATAATCAGGAACCTTATCAGTGAGAACTTCATAAGAAGTTTTGTTTGATAACAACTGCGAAGATGTCCGATTTATCAAAAATACTGCAGTGAGAACACAATCACCCCAGAGTGAAAGTGGAACTTGAGACTAAAATAATAAAGCTCGAGCCACATTACAGATGTGCTGATGTTTGCGTTCAATAACAGAGTTTTGCTCTAGTGTCTTTGGACAAGAATGAAAGGAGACAATGTCTTTTTCTTGAAAAATTTCCTGAAATTTCAACTTAGGAGCATTATCAAATCTTACAGATTTTACTTTTGCATTATATTGTTTCTTAACTTGTTTGATAAAAGCTGGAAATACAGTGAATACCTCATCTTTCATTCTGAGTAAAAAGATCCATGTAGCACGTGAGTGATCATCCGCAATTGTCAAGAAATATCTAAGATCTTCAACAGTTGCAACAGAAAATGGTCCCTATGTATCAATATGTAATAACTCGAAGTGGCATTACAATATTGTTTAGTGAAGGAAAATGTAATTTCTTCTGTTTTGCAAGATGGGAAATATGACAATAAGAAGATCCTTTATTCTTATGTCTAGTAGTTCCTAAAGCATCAGAAACAACATCAATACAAGAGTTTGATGGGTGTCCAAGATGTGTGTGCCACAAACTAGCATCAATAATTGTACTAATAACAACAAGTGAATCCGTTTATTCTAGCAGATATAGATTTCTAACTCTTCTACCTTGACCAATCTTTAATCCCCTGATAGGATCCAGAATGATCAGCCAATTCCTTTGAGTCGCTTGCTTCAGGAGGATCAAAAATAGACTGATTATGTAATTGAGAACTGAAGAAAGCAATGAACTGTTGAATCTGGTCTTTGCTGATTTTCCATAACTCCATCAAAATTAAGTGGAGGAGTATCAGATAGCACAATAGCAACTATTTGACGACCTTGTTGTGGTTTTCCAGAATTCTACTTTGTCTTTGAATTATACCAGGTGGATATCCATGCTTTTTGTAACATTTGTCAACTATATAACCAACATGATTACAGAACGAGCATATAGGCCGACCTTTGTCTGTCCAGACTGCACATAATTGATGTCAACATTTGGATTTAGAGATGATGAATTCTGCGCAGAAAACTGAAAAGCAGATGGAGGAGTCACAATATTAGAGAATCCTCGTTGACTATCATCTTAATCAAGAATATTGTAAACCTCAGCCAGAGAATGAAGGAATTTCTTCATAATGATTTGTCTTCAAACAAATGCATAAGAATCATTTAACCCAGCCAAAAACTTCACAATACGAGATCGTTATGTCCTCAACAATATTTGAGCTTTTTTTCAACAAGTGCAAGGTTCAATTGGTTCCTCAGAACTATCTAAATTATCTCACATAGTCTTAAGAGTGGTATAATATTCAGATAGAGACAATGAACCTTGACGAAAATCTTGAATGGATTGCAGCAAATTGTAAGTGCGTGGGAGATTGGTCATATGAAAGCGACCATGAAGATCACGCCAAATATCAGCAGTAGTGTTCAAGCAAAGAATACTACGATATATCTGTGGTGAAACTGTGTTAAGTAACTATGATTTCACCAATTATCACATCGAGACCAAATGCTATACTGAGATTCAGATTCCAGAAGACAAGACAAGGTTCCATCTATGAATCCTAGCTTATTCTTAGCATTAAGAGTGATCCTCATTGCAGCATTCCAATCATCATAGTTAGTACCATCAAGTTTAAGAGATACGATTATCAAACCTGAATTATCCAAACTATGCATAAAAAATGGAGACTGACTTGGGTCAACGAGATCGGCATTGCAAGCATCCCGGAGGCTCCAGATGACTAATTCATGGCTACTGGAGAAGAATCGGATGGAGAATTTTTCGGATCAACCGAGTGATGAACTCGACGAGCCAAGTTTGAATTTGAACTCGTCGAAGTTCTCAAACGAGCCGATCTTCGAGGAACATGCTTGATTAGGACCATCGGAGAAGAAATTGAAGATAATGGAAGCTTGAGAAGAGAATTAATGGAAGAAAATTGGTGATGGCTCTGACACCATATTACCAACGATGGAGAGATTTTGTTACAGAGAAGAGGAGAAGAGAAAGTGAAATAAATTTTCTGTTATTCATCAATGAATCTGTACACTCGGTTCATATACAATACAAATGTTAAACCGTAAATTAATTATGCACAATTCTAACTAAACCGAGAATTTATCTCAATATACCGAAGTCTATGATCTCTTTAGGCTAGGGATAAAGGCCAGTTGCGTAATCATTTCCCTGCAGTTGCTGAGACTCAAACTCGACATTTTCCACCACATGGAAAATATGTTACTAGTAGAGCTAGCAACGTCAATTAACTATCATAACTTCGGGTCCAAATGGTAACTGAAGAATTTTCCTAAATGTGGAATCTGGCGGAAATTTTTTTTTCTTACGTGGAATCTGGTGGAATTTAAGAAAATCAAATGGTAACTGCAGAATTTGGTTGAATTTTGCTAATTTTTGTTTTCAAAAATTGGATCGACAAACCTAATATATAGCCTAAATACTCCAACTGGAGCGTAGTGGAATTTGAATTAACACCTAGTATCAATCTAAATCAGTTGATTTTTTTTTAAAAAATTATATTTTATCCCGCTAAATAATTACTTAATACTAAAAAATTTAAAATACATGAAAAATAAATATATTTCATAAAAATAAGTAATATTTAAATAATAAAAAATAAAATTTTATAACAATTTAAATCATCCCTTATAACACAAATGTATTAGTTATCAACTAATGAAAATTATCCCACAATTGTTGTTTAATTCCTTCTTGTATCATTTACATATGAGCTTCATTTGTTGTTCCCTCTTGTTCTTGCAAGAAAATTATTTCTTCATACTGTCCACCTGTCTCATTATTATCAAACTGATCCCGTGGAATCGCATTATCTTGTGCATTATCATCAAAATCAGAGTCTTGAATTTAAGAAAACGTATGAAGTTATGTAATCCAGCTGTGATTATGATTAATGTGTTTTGTGTCTCCACATCGTATCTTGGAAATTCTGATAAGATCCTCCATTTTTTCTTCCAAACTCCAAATGTTTGTTTGATAACTGAGCGGAGCAAAGAATGCCACCGATTAAATAACTCTTCTTCATCTCTAAGAGGGGAACCATTTTGATATCTATGTCCTCTAAATAGAGCCAAAAATCCTCGTGTATTAGCATAACCAGAATCTACAAGATAATATTTCATGGGCGGGGGAGTTGGAAAAGTGTGGTTATGCTCCATTGCGTAAGACAAAACTCTATCATCATACACTGATCCAGGACATCGTGCAAATATATAAGTGAATAGCAAATCGTAGTTGCATATCGCCAACACATTAATGCTTGTCTTTGAGTAGCTTCCCAACCAGTTTTTTGAATGCTTTTAGATACTCCTTAAATTTGCGTTCAACAGTCTCTTGTGTACGTCCGAATAACAATCTAACAGAATATTGTGTCATGTTATGACCACATATCACAAGAAACATTACCACAATTTCTTCCACGTATATGTTTTTTGTGGATCTAATTCCAAACTCTATATGTAATGTCTCACAGAGCTGTGTAAACACCTCTATCTGCATCCTCAAAAGATGTAAACAATCTCTTGGATAATTATAAATCTTTGCCTTAATGTTACACAATCCTAAACCCCATTCAGTCCCCATTAGTTGCCTGTCATAATAGTTTGGAGACACACTAAAACTATTTTAACTATGAACAAATATTACTACAAAAATTTAAAATTAAATACAAGTAACATATAATAGTTCCAAAATATAACATAATTATTATGTTACATAACATTTGAATTCAAATTATAACTATCATTACATAATATATATTAAATAGAAAAATATTTAACCTACAACATACCTTAGATGATAGCCCCAACTTCTACAATATATAATGAAAATTATAGTTTCTTTATAGATATTTTTTAGCTCTATTTCATATGTAAAGATGAAGAGAAACTATATATAGAAAAAAATTTCTTAGTATTTAGTAATGTGAGCCAATTGTGATAAGATGCTAATTGTAATAAGAAACACACTTTTATTAGATATATAACTCATTTGTGAATAATAACATATGGGAAATTATAAAAAGGAAAACAGAAACAATTTGCAGCATACAGACAAAACAACATGCAAAAATAGAGTCAAACCATAGATAAAAATAAAATACAATAATTCCACAAACAATTCCACAAATACAAATGGTAAATGTGGAAAAGAATTTCTGTGGAATACAAAACTTCCACATTCCACATCATTCCACAAATTAATGCTAATAATAATGATATTACTATATCAAGGAAGAAAGAAATGACAATTAGAAGAAAAGGAAAGAAGGAACAAAAACGATGATGAATGGCTTTGGTTAGGGTCGAGCAAATTAGGAACCCTTTTTGTGTCTTGTTGTTTGCTTCCGTTATTATTTTTGTGTGTTTGGTTTTTGTTATGGAAAGTTTGGGAAGAGTGAAGTTATAAATGTCTCGCTTCCCGACCCTAAAAACATCTTTGTATCAATCTTTTTGTTGTAATTCGAAAAGCTTTATTGATTATTTCAATAAAGGTTTAATTACATGGACCATAAGCTCAACAAAAGCCCAACTAAGCTTCCAAGTCGGCCTATTGATAGGATCTTATCAAAAATGACAACTAGAAACATCAATATATTCGACCAAAAAAAACAAAAAAAACATCAATATATTTTTTTGCCTATTGGAATTTCAATTATAAAATTTTAACCGGAAGAAAGACACAAATTTCTTTTTCCATCACATAGTTATATGTAATGTGAAACCTGGTCTCGAATTAGCAAGTTCACAAGCCAAAATTTGTAGTAAACGCATCCCAATATGTTCAGTTTAGCATCCCAAGTAATTGGTCTTTTGTTTTAGTATCAATACTGGATTTATCTGAAGAAAGCTACAAACTAAGATATTAATAAATATTGATTTAGGTCTTATTCTATACACCAGAATTCAGAGTTAGAGTTTACAGTCGAGTCCAGTCAATTTTTTTTTTTTTTTTTCGGGCTCCTGTCAGTCAAATTTTTTTTATTTATTTATGTGAATTATTTTTCTTTTCATTTTAATTTTCTTTTTTAATGATTCAGAGTAATCTTTTATATATATTTTCTTTGTCCACGCTGTCTATTTTTATACTCATCATGGAAAAAATGTCGAACTCCTAAGATGCTAGAGAACAGGTATGATCATTGCACAAAAACTTTTATAACTATTTTTTTTCCCCGACAAAAAAAAAATTCATATCTAATTTCTAAAACTCACAACAATTTGATTTTTTTTCGCCATTTAAAAATATTGATATGGGACCAAAAATATTTTTTGCTATATAAAAACTCAAATTTTGGAGAAAGTATTTTGATTAAATGGTTATATGTTGAATTTTACAACTTTCTTTACTAAAATTTGTTTTCAAATAGTTATGTAACTATAGTTAGTGTAATGGGGTTTAGATTGTCGATGGAAAACTATAGTTGGGCTAAAAGCAGAACCAAACTAAACCTAAATATATAGACCAGTTTAAGATGGTTTTTAACAATAAGCTAAATATTTTTTCTTGAACATATTATTTTGGTGGTTGAAATCTTAATTAATGTTACATATTACAGTGGGAGACACTTCATTTTGACTTATTTTGACTTTGTTATAAACTTTAGGATAAAATTAAGTTAAGATTCATAACAACCCTTAAATATAGGTTTAAGGTGGTTTTGTTACAGAATTTTATTAAAAACTCAAATTTAATAAAGATTTAATAGAAAAAACTCTAAAAAACTAAAGTTTAATAAAAACATATTAGTTACCAATTCGGTTATTTATTCGATTTCAGTTCGGGTTTGGATTTGATTTTTCCGGTACATAGATTTAGGACACATTCTTGTATTTTGTCGGATTCAATTCATCTACTACAGGTATTTCCGGGTTCGGGTATTTTTATATAAATATACAAAATTAAAAAAGATTTAATAGAAAAACTAAAATTAGGTTCTTGATTTGGTTCCGGTTTGGATTCGATTTTTCAAATTCATAGATTTAGGATTCAATGGGGTATTTTCAAGTTCGCCTCGAGTTAGGTTCTTCTAATTTGGGTTGATTTCGGTTTGATTTTTGAACCTCTAAAAAATATTCAAAATATCAGCACGATTCTAAAAAACCAAATAAACACGGGTTGAAAAAAAACAATCAGATCCTACACTATAGCATATATATAATCCTAGTTAGATTATAAAGTACAAAAATCCGCACTTTATCCATTCATTTTTTGGTTTTATGCAATAGATAAAACAAACAAATAAATTAATGCCAGAAAAACATAAAACACCATAAAATCTCTTATAAATTCATAACCAAACACATTACTCAAATCATTCAAAACAAAAGAAAAAAATCAAAAATCAAAATAATGCCAACTTCTACAGCCTTAATCTTCATTCTCTTTATTTCAAAAATACTTTTATCTTCCAACGCAACCACGAACGCCAAAACGCAACTGCTTTTTCTATTTATTCTAATTTTTGGCGATTCATCAGTTGATACAGGCAACAACAACTACCATACACAAACAATCTTCAAAGCTAAACATCTTCCTTATGGAATTGACCTTCCAAACCACAAAGCTAATGGAAGGTTCACAAATGGGAAAATCTTCTCCAACATAATAGCAACAAAACTCAATATCAAACATTTTGTTCCTTCTTTCTTACAACCAACTCTTTCTGACCAAGATATTATAACTGGAGTCTGTTTTGCATCAGCTGGTTCAGGTTTTGATGATCATACTAGTCTCTCAACTCATGCAATTCGTGTATCAAAACAACCAAAGATGTTCAAGAGTTATATTATAAGACTTAAGAGTATCGTAGGAGACAAGAAAGCTATGGAGATTATTAATGATGCTTTGGTAATTATAAGTGCATGACCTAATGACTTTATCTTAAATTATTATGATATTCCTATAATGCGTCTTAACAATCCTCACATTTCTGGTTATCAAGACTTTGTTCTTAAGAGGCTTGACAATTTTGTGCGGGTAATGTCTCAAATATTTACTCATGTTACTTTTCTCGTACAACAACATTTGTTTTTTGGGAAATGTTTTTACTCAACTAAACCAAGTGGTAGTGGTCCAATGGTTATATAGTTGGCTTTGAATGTGTATTTTGGTAAAGTTTGAACTATCTTATTATTGCAATTTTAATTACTTTGGTGATTTGTAGACATTTTTATTCGGATTTCTATAGGTCTTTTTTTTTTGTCAACGATTTCTATAGGTCTTTGTGTCAAGAGATTAGTCTGAAATCTGGTTTGACATGTCCTATTACTTAAATATGACAAAAAATTATTACTATACGAAATTAAGTGCGGTAATCCAGTGGTTAAAAAAATCGTTCTAAATAAATTTTTTGGTAAAATATGAACTATCTTTCTGTTGTTATTATTATTATTATTATTATTATTATTATTATTATTATTATTATTATTATTATTATTATTATTATTATTATTTTGGGTAATGTGTAGACACTTTATTCAGAATTTTGTGGGTCTCCGTCTGAGAATTTGGTTTGACATTTTCCTGTTATATGCAAAAAGAAATTGTTGTACTAGTTTATTCAACTAAAAGTAGCAGAGGTCAGGTGGTTGAAAAGTTCGCTTTAAATATATTTTCACTTATTAAAGTTTCAATTATCTTATCTCCATTTGCAAAAAATCTTCATTTGGATTTCTTTGGAACACTGGAGACTACTCTAACATTTTATTTGAGATTTTTCTGGTATATAAAATCAAAAATTATTACTTTTTGTTTTTGTCAAACTATTACTTAAGTATAGCAATTTTTTGCTAATGAAATATCAGCAGGAATATATTACTTATCCATTTCAATAAATTATAGGGCAACAAAAATGCAATTGAATTTTTAATAATTTAACTAAAATAATTTCCTAGAGTTTAATTAGGGCTTATAGGATGTGTTCTAACCTGTCTTTGCTAATCTTTCTTATTGTGTCTCTAGGAGCTTTATATTTTAGGTTACCGGAAAATTATAGTCGGAGGTTTACCTCCGATGGGTTATTTACCGATTCAAATGACTGCTAAATTCTGCTTAGAACAAGAGAATTGAGACTCTGTCTTATACGATAAAAAACTTCATAAACTATTATCTCAGATCGAAGCATCTCTTACAAGAAACAAGATCCTTTACTCCAATGTCTATGACCCTATGATGGACATGATTCAAAACCCTAGAAAATACGGTATAAAGATACAATATCTTTCTTGTTGAATAAGTTATCAAATGAACACTATTTATATACCTTTGAACATTTTATAACTTAATATTAATGTAAACTATAAATTGATAATATCTTTTAGTTTCAAATTTATTTTTCATTAAATTAATTTAATATAGAAAAATTAATAATTTTATGGAGAAATATTTTTAGTCAAGAGGTTAAGATTATTTCTGGTGTTTCTCACTAAAGTTTGACATCAAGAAGTCGCGTAGCCCTTTGATGTTTTTGGAATATTTAGGTTATGTATCAGATCTTATCGATTTAATTGCTAACAAAAATTATTCATATAAAAAAATTATAAAAGAAATGCTATTAATATATAGAATTTTGACTGTATTTATGTTTTTGGTGAAATTAAAACAGGAATAAAAGAGACAAAGAGAGGATGTTGTGGAACAGGACATTTAAAGATGAGTTTATGTGTAATGCTATTTCTTCTACGTGTATCTTTGACTCGATTCATCCATCGGACGCTACTTATAGTTAGTTATATGGCCAATATTTTGGATACTCAGATCCGGGAATGGCTTGAGGCCTAAGTCATAATTATTTTGCAAAATGAAAAGATGTATTAGTGGGCTTCTTTCTTTGTTCATATTAAAAACTTGACACTACTTTAAATTTTAGCGAAATATGTCACAATTTAATAGCTAAATCAGTTCACTTTTACTTGTTGACTATTGAAGGTACTTTTCCCATTTACCTTCTACGGTTCTACTTTTACCTATCATCAATAGTAAAACAGATTTGTTAGCTTATAGTGTTTATGGTCTTTAAAATAATTGTATTTATATAAATTGTATGCCGTCAAATTGGCTTGCATGACTAGTATTATTATTGTTGCTACAAAGATAAACGATCCAATACTAAAATTTAAATAAGTTCCACTATAAAAGTTCAATCCTGATATCAGGTTATATATATCAAAACATTTAATTCAAAATTTCAAAAATTACATTACAAATAAGAGAGAATATAGAGTTTGGGAGAAGAAACAAAGCCTGAGATTAAGAATGCAGAAGAAGTTCTCTCGTCTGTAGAATCGCATATGTTCCAAGAGTATCAACTCCTCCATTTGTTAGGAGTTTTTTTATCACTCCAGTTTAGTAGAATGGACGGCATGAAGGTAAGAAACGGGCTTTTATAGCTTCGTCCTCCCATTCAACACTCTCCAACCATTCTTTCATTGCATACTTTACGAGGACTCCTTTTTCACAGCTTTTAGAATTGAGTGGAAGCTTACTCAGTTTTTGGCAGTGGTTTACTTCGAGATCCGTAAGACATGGAAAGGGCAAAGGTCTCCAATAGATGCTCTTCAGCTCTGACAAATTTGATAAATGTAGAAATTTTAGTTTCCGGAAAGGAACAATCTCTGATACTTCACCTTCATTAGCTTTCTCTTTGTTTATTATTTCTTCCAGTTGATTTTCCCCGCTAACATTGAGCATGGTAAGATTTGGAGCGAACATCAACCATGTCAATTATTTTGTGCATTTGTAGGGTGATACTGAAATCTCAGAGAGGCTCAAGAAGCTTGCTATTTTCAGATTTTGCAGAGGAGAAACCATTTCCTTTCTGATGCTTGCAGTATCCATCTTTATTTATGAAATAGTACATACCCATAAATCGAGTTCAAGAACTTTCTCCATACTAGCTAAATGCCATATGTCTGATGATTCTAGTTGACAATTGATGACTCTTAGGGCTCGTGTACAACACATCAGCTTGTGAGAGTTTAAAAGCTGACCCAAATCTGAATTAGAACAGATTTCTATGGTTAGGATTTCTAAATGTTACAAGGCTTTCAACTCCTGCATTGTCTTGGAACCATACTCAACTTTGGAACCTACTAATTTCTACACTTTCAAATTCACTAGTGCATAAATCCCAACAATGCTCGAAAGCTCCCACATACTTTCCAAATCCAAGTGAATTAAGTTTTTCAACTCTTTTAAACCGACAGGTAGACATTTTATAGCTGTTTGTGATATGTTGAGATATTTCAATGAAACACCGAAATTCCATCTGACAATTCACATAGATTTCTATTCCTTGACATATCCAAAACAACTAACCTCGTCATGAACTTGAAGAATTCATCGGGGATATTATGCATTGCCACGTTATTTTGCAAAAACAAAGTTGTGAGTTGAAAACATTCCAGGCACCCAGAAATATGCTTGATCCCATTAGACATCAACGATATTCACTTGACAGTATTCTTATTCTTAAGCTTTGGTATTTCGTATAACCCAACACTAGCACACACAACAAAATTATTTCTTTGCTTTCCAAATTCAGATGCAATCCACAAAGCCATTTCTCGAACAACATCATGCATGTACACTTTTCACCTTCCATCAACAAAGATGAACAAACAAGGTTACCGATAAGTTGATAACCCTTGTTTCTAGCTCTATTTGTACTTTAATTGTTATCTATGATCTCTTCACATATCCAATACTCTATCAATTTATATTTAGAAATCCTTTCATCTTCAGGAAATAAAGAGCAATATAATAAACACGATTTGACATTCTCATCTTTTAGATTATCATAACTATACTTCAAAATTGGAAGAATTTCATCCTCAACCCCGTAAAAACTCAGCTGCATTTGAAGTCAAAACATCAATTGCATGATGCCATTCTTGAATGGTACGTTGGAATGACATGGCTTCACCAATGACGTTAAGTGCTAACGGTAGACCATGACATTTTTTAGCAACTACCATGGCAAGCTCTGGTATATCCGAATGACTTTGTAATAGTCTCCCCAACTTTCTTTTGGAACAAATCCAAAGCAACATCAAGTGTCAGACATTGAACTTCCATATGAACATCTACTCCCATGCGCCCACACACTTCTAGAAAACGAGTTGTAAGAATTACTTTACTCCCATTTTTTTTATTTGGAAAAGGGACTCCAATCTTTTTCAGATCAACTTTGGCCCATATGTCATCTAGCAACAACACAAACATCTTTCTCCTTAGGACACTGAGTATCATACATGCCATTTGGTCTTCGTCTTTGGTGTTCCAATCCCTACCATCAAAGCCTAGTTTCTTTGCAATCTCTTCTTGAATCTTTTGAATCTGTAAATCCTTAGATATCACAACCCAAATCACAACATCGAAAACATTCTTTTTAATTTTATTATTGATTTGCTTGAGAAGTGTAGTTTTCCCAACTCCCCCCATACCGTACAGACCCAATAGACCCACACTGATGGGTGCCTCGGAGGAGGAACTCTCGGATATGGACTCGCGGGAAGACCTTGGTGAGTCGATTCTCGTGAGAACTAGTTTGGGCGGAAATGGGCGAATGAGAACCACAAAGGAGGGTGATGATTCCTTTGATAATCTCAGTCCGATCAAGCTTGGAATCCTCAAAAGACCTGATTTCGACTCTCTCTCTCTCGAATCCTCAAAGAGATAAAGACGGCCAAAGCTCAAGACACATGCTTGAGAAGAAATACTTGTTTATTTGATGAAAACTTGTCTATCTAACAAAAGAAATGGATGAGCTTA